>JARQOD010000454.1:0-152376 GCA_033576555.1 Oophaga sylvatica | reverse complement strand
CCCAGAATTACAGAAAAAGGAAAAATAAAAGGGGGCAGATACCCTATTTTAAACAAACCAGCCAAAGAAAAAAAAAGAGACCCGCACCCTGATCAGCAACACAAAGCATCTTAAAAGTCTCCAATGCTGGTTTGTTCTCTCAGTTTGACCATTGGTCGGGATCAACCCCGAGGAAAAAGACAATTGAACACCAATTTAGAAAAAAAGGGTCCTCCAAAATCTGGAAACAAACTGGACTCCCTGTCAACACAAGTTCTCAGGAATCCGTGTAAACAACCACGTGCGAAGGAACAAAGGCCACCAATTCAGAGGAGAAGGCAACTTAGGTAAGCACAAATTACATCTTGGAAAACCTATCGCAAATCACCCAGATGAACGGTCATTCTCTGAGAAAGGGAGGTCGGAAATGAACCATGAGATAGGTCCATGGCCGGGCCCGGGAAAATGGCATCAACAAACCACTGAACGAAGCAAGGCTTGGAGCGAGAGAAATCCCGCAGGACGCACAAACCCCTGACATCCCGAGACAAGGTAGCCACCAAAAGGACCGACTAACCAACCTCTGGTCCCAAAAAAACCCGGGATCCGGCCAACGCGGAACAATGAACTCAACATTACACTCTTTTTCCACTGGTCCGGACAAACAATTTCCCAACAGGCAGCGCTCGGGCTTATCCCCTGACACCCCTCCAAAAACCATCTCAAATTGGGCGAATGGGGGAAAGAACTACAACCCTCTTTCAAAAAACAGAAGGATCAGCTAACCAGAGGTGTCCGCCAGGAAACTCCTCGAGAGGGCATCCGCCTTAACATTTTTAGTGCCAGGAAGAAATAAACCACAAAATTAAAATTGTAAAAACAAGGCCCACCTGCCTGTCTAGGATAGTCGCTTGGCAGTTTCCAAAAACAGATTCTTAGGTCCGAAAGGACCACCACCTGATGTTTGGCCCCCCATCAATGTCTCCACTCTTTCAAAACCCACTTCATGGCTAATAACTCCCGATTACCCACTCATAATTACGTTCAGTGGGAAAAATTTTCGAAGAAAAAGGCACAAGGTTACTTTTAGAGGCTCTGGATCTCTTTGGGACAAAACGGCACCTGCCCCAATTTTCAGAGGCATCACCTCCACCTAAATGGTAGAAGAAACATCAGGCTGCCGTAAACAGGAGCAAATGAATCTCTGCTTAAGTTCCTGAAATGCAGAGACCTGCCTCAGGAGGCCAATTCACCACATCAGAACCCTTCTTGGTCAAATCAGTTAATGGTTTAACAAAAACAGAGAAATTTTCCAATAAATTTACGATAAAAATTGGCAAAACCCAAGAATCTTTGAAGAGCCTTAATGAAGTAGGTTTGAACCCAATCCAGATGGCCTGAACTTTGACCGGTCCATTTCAATAACAGATGGGGACAAAATGAACCCCGAAATGAATCCTCTGAACGCCAAAAAGACACTTTGATCCCTTCACATACAAGCATTCTCTCTCAAAATCTGGAACACAGTCCGAACAAGTTTTACATGAGAAATCCCATCATTGGAAAATCAAGATATCACCAAATAAACAATCAGAAATGTATCCACAAAATCCCTGAAAATTCATTCATGAAGGACGGAAGACAAAGGATTAGTGAGCCCAAAGGGCATCACAAAGGACTCAAAATGCCCTTTAGGGTATTAAATGCCGTCTTCCATTTCATCCCCGTGCTTAATGCGATTAAGGTTATAGCCCCCCGAGGTCAAGCTTGGTAAAGCAAGTAGCGTTTTTTCCACCCTGGAAAACAGATCAGAGATCAAGGGTAAAGGATATTGATATTTCACAGTAATTGTTCAAGAGACGATAATCAATACCGGCCTAACCCTTACGCCATCGGACGTACTATCCCGTCCATGGTACCTGGGCCCTAAGACCGGGACGGGGATAGTACGTCAAGGCGATCAACTGCGCTCCTGAGGGGAGCGCAGCAAATCGCCGCCCCGGGTGTCAGGTGATTATCACAGCTGACACCATGACCGGTGTCAGGAGCATCAGGACCCGCCCCCCGGCACATTAACCCCTTGCACACCGCGACAAACATGATCGCGGTGTACTGGGGGCACAGGGAGGATCGCGCAGGGTGGGGGCCCCTGCGCCCCCCCGAACCCTCAGAGCCGCGTGTAATCGCGCTGTTCTGAGGGTTTTCCTCCCCCCAGAACCCGGATCCAAGATGGCGCCGGGTCCTGGAGGGAGGCGGCACCCAGTGCCTGCCGAGAGCAGGCACTGAGAAGCCTGCATCTATGCCTGTGGCTCGCTGGGTGACAGAGTGCTGTGCCACTGTCACACCACGATCTGATAAATACTGTGATGTCCCACCCTGGGACAAAGTAAAAAGTTAAAAAGTAAAAATAAACATGTGTAAAAAAAAAAATCCAAAATAAATAAAAAAAAAAAAAATATTCCCCAATAAAATTCACTTCTTCCTGTAAATAAAAAAAAATAAATAAATAAAAGTACACATATTTGGTATCGCCACGTCCGTAACGACCCCCCCTATAAAATTGTCCCACTAGTTAACCCCCTTTTAGTGAAACCCCTAAAAAAAAAAAAAAAAACGAAGCAAAAAATCAATGCTTTATCATCATACCGCCGAACAAAAGTGGAATAACACGCGATCAAAAAGACCGATATAAAAAAACATGGTACCGCTGAAAACGTAAATCTTGTCCCGCAAAAAACAAGCCATCACAAAGCATCATCAGCGAAAAATAAAAAAGTTATAGCTCGCAGAATAAAGCGATGCAAAAATATTTATTTTTTATATAAAATTGTTTTTATTCTATAAAAGCGCCAAAACATGAAAAAAATGAATATAAGTGAGGTATCGCCATAATCGTACTGACCCGAAGAATAAAACTGCTTTATCAATTTTACCACACGCGGAACGGTATAAACGCCTCCCCCAAAATAAATTCATGAATTGCTGATTTTGTTCATTCTAACCTCTCCAAAAATCGAAATAAAAAGCGATCAAAAAACGTCACGTGCTCAAAAATGGTACCAATAAAAACGTCAACCGTCCGCAAAAAATAAGACCTGACATGACTCTGTGGGCCAAAATATGCAAAAATTATAGCTCTCAAATGTGATGATGCAAAAACTATTTTTGCAATAAAAAGCGTCTTTTAGCGTGACAGCTGCCAATCATAAAAACCCGCTATAAATAGTAAATCAAACCCCCCTTTATCACCCCCTTAGTAAGGGAAAAATAATAAAATTAAAAAAAAGTATTTATTTCCATTTTCCCATTAGGTTAGGGTTAGGGTTGCGCTAAAGTTAGGGTTAGGTTGGCGCTAAAGTTAGGATTAGGTAGGTTTGGGATTAGGGGTGTGTTAGGGTTAGGTTTGTGGTTAGGGTTGGGACTAGGGTTAGGGTGTGTTGGGTTAGGGTTGGAGTTTAGAATTGGGGGGTTTCAGCTGTTTAGGCACATCAGGGGCTCTCCAAATGTGACATGGCGTCTGATCTCAATTCCAGCCAATTCTGCGTTGAAAAAGTCAAACGGTGCTCCTTCACTTCTCAGCTCTGCCATGCGTCCAAACAGTAGTTTATCCCCACATATGGGGTATCAGCGTACTCTGGACCCCAAGAGTTATTGTGCAATTTGTCCTATTTCTTCTGCTACCCTTGGAAAATAAAAAACTGGGGGCGAAAATATCATTTTTGTACAAAAAAAAATATTTTTTTGTTTTTAACGGCTGTACATTATAAACTTCTGTGAAGCACTTGGGGCTTCATAGCGCTCACCACACATCTAGATAAGTTCCTTGTGGGGTCTATTTTCCAAAATGGGGTCACTTGTTGGGGATTTCCACTGTTTAGGCGCATCAGGGCTCTCCAAATGCGACATGACGCCCCCAGACCATTCCATCAAAGTCTGCAATCCAAAACGTCACTACTTCCCTTCCGAGCCCCAACGTGTACCCATACAGTAGTTTTTCTCCCCACATATTGGATATCAGCGTACTCAGGACAAATTGGACAACAACTTTTGGGGTCCAATTTCTCCTGTTACCCTTGTAAAAAATAAAATATTGGGGCAAAAAAACATTTTTGCAAAAAAAAAAAAGGATTTTTTATTTTTACGGCTGTGCGTTATAAACTTCTGTGAAGCACTTCGGGTTCAAAGTGCTCACCACACATCTAGACAAGTTCCTGTGGGTCTATTTTCCAAAATGGGGTCACTTGTGGGGGGTTTCCACTGTTTAGGCGCATCAGGGGCTCTCCCAAATGCGACATGACGCCCCCAGACCATTCCATCAAAGTCTGCAATCCAAAACGTCACTACTTCCCTTCCGAGCCCGACGTGCTCCCATACAGTAGTTTTTTCTCCCACATATTTGGTATCAGCGTACTCAGGACAAATTGGACAACAACTTTTGGGGTCCAATTTCTCCTGTTACCCTTGTGAAAATAAAATATTGGGGCAAAAAAAATCATTTTTGTAAAAAAAAAAAAAAAAAAAGATTTTTTATTTTACGGCTGTACGTTATAAACTCTGTGAAGCACTTCGGGTTCAAAGTGCTCACCACACATCTAGATAAGTTCCTTGTGGGGTCTATTTGCCAAAATGGGGTCACTTGTGGGGGTTTCCACTGTATAGGTGCATCAGGGCTCTCCAAATGTGACATGACGCCCCCAGACCATTCCATCAAAGTCTGCAATCCCAAAACGTCACTACTTCCCTTCCGAGCCCTGACGTGCGCCCATACAGTAGTTTTCTCCCACATATTGGGTATCACGTACTCAGGACAAATTGGACAACAACTTTTGGGTTCCAATTTCTCTGTTACCCTTGTGAAAATAAAATATTGGGGACGAAAAAAATCATTTTTTGTAAAAAAAAAAAAAGATTTTTTATTTTTACGGCTGTACTTATAAACTTTAGTGAAACACCTGGGGGTTAAAAGTTCTCACCACACATCTAATAAGTTCCTGAGGGGTCTAGTTTCCAAAATGGCGTCATTTATGGGGTTTCCACTGTTTAGGCAGATCAGGAGCTCTCCAAACACGACATGGCGTCCAGCCAATTCTGCGTTGAAAAAGTCAGACGGCGCTCCTTCCCTTCCAAACTCTGCCATGTACCCAAACAGTGGTTTAACCCCCACATATGGGTATCAGCGCACTCAGGACAAATTGCACAATAACTTTTGGAGTCTTGTTACCCTTGGAAAAATAAAAATTGGGGTGAAAAGATCATTTTTGTGGAAAAAATATGATTTTTTAAATTTTACGGCTCTACGTTATAAACTTGTGTGAAGCACTTGGGGTTCAAATTGCTCACCAAAGATCTAGAAAAGTTCCTTAGGGGGTATAGTTTCCAAAATGGGGTCATTTGTGGGGGTTTCCACTGTTTAGCACATCAGGGGCTCTCCAAATGCAACATGGCATCCAATCTCAATTCCAGCCAATTTTGATTGGAAAAAGTCAAATGGTGCTCCTTCCATTCCGAGCTCTGCCGTGCGCCCAAACAGTGGTTCCCACCCACATATGGGGTATCAGCGTACTCAGGACAAATTGGACAACAACTTATGTGGTCCAATTTCTCCTGTTACCCTTGAGAAAATAAAAAATTAGTGACTAAAAGATAATTTTTGTGGGAAAAAAATAGGATTTTTTATTTTCATGCCCGGGCATTATAAACTTGTGTGAAGCATTTGGGGGTTCAAAGTGCTCACCAAAGATCTAGATAAGTTCCTTAGGGGGTATAGTTTCCAAAATGGGGTCACTTGTGGGGGGTTTCCACTGTTTAGGCTCATCTTGGGCACTGCAAACGGAACATGACCCCCATCAACGTCTGCATTCCAAAACGTTACTACTTCCTTTCCAAGCCCTGCCGTGCACCCAAACAGTTCCCCCCCCCACATATGGGGTATCAGCGTACTCAGGACAAATTGGACAACAACTTTTGTGGTCCAATTTCCTTGGGAAAATTCAAAAATTTGGGACTAAAAAATCATTTTTGTGGAAAATTGTTTTTTTTTTTTTTCACACCCAGGCATTATAAGCTTTTGTGAAACACTTGGGAGTTCAAAGTGCTCACAACAGATCTAGATAAGTACCTTAGGGGGTCTAGTTTCCAAAATGGTGTCACTTGTGGGGGTTTCCACTGTTTAGGCGCATCAGGGCTCTCCAAACACGACATGGCGTCCAATCTCAATTCCAGCCAATTTTAGTTTGAAAAAGTCAAACGGCGCTCCTTCCCTTACGAGCTCTGCCGTGTGCCCAAACAGTGGTTTTCCCCCACATATTGGGTATTGGCATACTCAGGAGAAATTGCATAACAACCTTATCTGTCCATTTGCTTCTTTTACCCTTGTGAAAATAAAAAAAAAGTTTGTAAAGATCATTTTTGTGGCTAAAAAGTTAAATATTCATTTTTTCCTTCCACGTTGCTTCAGCTCCTGTGAAGCACCTGAAGGGTTATTAAACTTCTTGAATTTGGTTTTGAGTACCTTGAGGGGTGCAGTTTTTAGAATGGTGTCACTTTTGGTATTTTCTGCCATATAGGCCCCTCAAAGTGACTTCAAATGTGAGGTGGTCCCTAAAAAAATGGCTTTGTAAATTTTGTTGTAAAAATGAGAAATCGCTGGTCAACTTTTAACCCTTATAATTTCCTAACAAAAAAAAATTTTGGTTTCAAAATTGTGCTGATGTAAAGTAGACATGTGGGAAATGTTATTTCTTAACTATTTTGTGTGACATATCTCTCTGTTTTAAGGGAAAAAAAATTCAAAGTTTGAAAATTGCAAAATTTTCAAAATTTTCGCCATATTTGCGTTTTTTTCAAAAATAAACGCAAGGTATATCGAAGAAATTTACCACTAACGTGAAGTACAATATGTCACGAGAAAACAATCTCAGAATCGCGAAGATCCGTTGAAGCGTTCCAGAGTTATAACCTCATAAAGAGACAGTGGTCAGAATTGTAAAAATTGGCCCGGTCATTAACGTGCAAACCACCCTTGGGGGTGAAGGGGTTAATGAACCATCCTTTTTGGCCACAAAGAAAAAACCGGCACCTAAGGGTGAAGAGGATGGTCATATGACCCTTCTCCAATGACTCCTTGATATAAGACCGCATAGCGTCATGTTCAGGTATAGACAAGTTAAAAAGGCGACCTTTAGGGAATTTACTACCAGGCACTAATTCAATAGCGCAGTCATAGCTCCTATGGGGAGGTAAGGATGCAGATTTACTTTCGCTAAACACATCAGAAAAATCAATCAAAAAGTCAGGAACATCCTGAGCCTGGGGGGAGGCAGAAAAAACAGGAGTGTTGGTATTAACACATTGGCAGCCCCAACTGGTAACAGACACAGATTTCCAATCCAAAACAGGATTATGAGACTGTAACCAAGGGAAACCCAGTACGATAATGTCATGCAGATTATACAGAACCAAAAATTTGCAACTCTCCTGATGATCAGGTTCTACCCTCATTATCACCTGAGTAGAGAACTGAGGTTTATTCTCAGCCAAAGGGGTAGAATCGATCCCCAGTAGGGGAATAGACTTCCGTAGGGGTATCAAGGGAAACCCACAACGTTTAGCAAAATCAAAATCCATCAGGTTAATAGCTGCTCCAGAATCAACAAAAGCCTGAGCAGAAAATGAGGACAGAGAGCATATCAGGGTAACAGTTAATAAAAACTTAGTCTGAACACTACCCAAGACAACTGAGCGTGCAAAACGTCTTCCCCGCTTAGGGCAGACTGAAATAGCATGAGAGGCATCACCACAGTAGAAACATAACCCATTGCGCTTTTGAAATTCATGACGCTGTGCCCCAGAAACCACTCTATCACACTGCATGGATTCAGAAGCAGGTTCACAAGGCAACATTATTCCACGCATACCTTTCCGCTCACGCAAACGTCTGTCAATTTGAATCGCTAATGACATAGAAACATTGAGACCAGAGGGAACAGGGAATCCCACCATAACATCCTTTACATTATCTGACAGACCCTTCCGAAAAAGAGCTGCCAAAGCGTCGTCATTCCATTTGGTCAGGACTGCCCACCTACGGAATCTCTGACAGTATAACTCAGCGTCCTCAATCCCCTGACTTAATGCCAACAAAGTTTTTTCAGCTTGATCAGTGACATTAGGCTCATCGTACAATAACCCCAAAGCCTGAAAAAACGCATCAACATCACTCAAAACAGGATCCCCAGGTGTCAGGGAAAAAGCCCAATCCTGAGGATCGCCGCGCAGGAGAGAGATGACAATTTGAACCTGCTGCGCTGCGTTCCCTGAGGACTTAGATTTTAAGGCAAAAAACAATTTACAGTTATTTTTGAAATTCAGAAACTTAGCTCGATCCCCTAAAAACAAATCTGGCATGGGAATCCTAGGTTCCACAACAGGCAACCTAGTAAGATAGGTAGCAATCATCCGAACTTCAGTGGCAAGCTGATCCACACGGCCAGACAACTGTGCAAACTCCATTGAGAGAGAAAAAAATCCTCCTCAGCACCCAGAGATACAGAGGGAAAAAAAAATGCAACAAACAGAAAAAAAAAAAATCTCTGACAACTCTGACAAATTTTTCTTTCCACAATATTTTTCCCTTCTGTGAGTACCATATAATTTTCAGTTTAGGCCGGTGATACTGTTATGATTTGGTAGCTGAGGAGAGCAGGCAAAAAAGGAAATACACCAGAGCAGTTGGAAACTATGAGATTGCAGTACCCTGACTAACCACCACAACTAGAGGCAGCTGTGGAGCGTTCCTACGTTGGTCCTAGACGCCTCGTCACAGCCTGAGAAACTAACTACACCTAAAGATAGAAAGAGGAAAGCTATCTCCCCCGGAGCAGATCCCCAAAGAACATTGAAAGCCCCCAAACATGTAATGGCGGTTAGACAAGAAGAAATACTGACACAGACAGAAAATAGTATGAGCAAACATTGGGGCCCAAACTTACTAAATAGAAAAGGATAGGAAGGGCACTTACTGCAATCCTAAAAAACCCTGAAAAGCACCAACTCTACTAATTTCAAAAACACCTGAGATCAAACGACCTCTACCACCTAAATTAGTTCTCTGGTGTAACCAAAAACAAAACAGCAGCCACTGAAAAAACTGGAAAAAGAAAATGTACAAACATCAGTGGCTGAACTGAACTGAGAGGGCAAAAGCCCCCAGAGGGGACCCTGAAGGCCCCCACAGAAGTGCAGGACAAAATGCAAAAATCAAGCACAAAAACAAAAAGAAGAAATGTCTTATCTGTTAGCAGGAGATTCAGACATGACACAGCAGGCTACCAAGGAAACAGGAATCAAGGATTGAGACCAGAACAATTGATCACCGGCAACCCTGATGGGAAGGCGACTCCCTTATATAAGACCAGTCAGTAACACCTGATTCCCAATCCTCACAATCTTCACTGGACAGTCCAGTACCGTTTGTAACCACCAGAGGGAGCTTCTGCTCAGAACTCATTTCCAGCCTATTCACAACATGGGCGGTATCCGGTTCAGGTGATGGCGATTCTTTACATGCTGGCAGCTATAAATAATCGCAGTTCATTCCACTTTGCACGCCCCCTGAGGAAGGCAATTTATGCAGAAACGCGCGTCGGGGAGGCAGGGGTTGGAGTTCCTGTCCTGGATACTGTCAGCTGGTATGTCCACGTCCATGTATGTCTGCATATATTTGATATCTAGGTGTCTTCTTTATGTACTGGCACTTCCTCATTATGATTTTTGATGGCACTATGGTACTCCTATTATAGATTGACCTGAGGAATAATTATGGGATATATGTGTTATCTGCATTGTGCATTATATTTGTATCTGTGGCCATACCTATATGTTTAATATAGACATTTCCTTGATCCCCTGCTGTATTGCATTGTCATGTGGTGATTTGCACACGTCACTTTTTTCTGCTCACTTGCTACCTTTGATATATTTTTTAATCAATAAAATTATATTTATTAATATGGACATTTTGCACTGCTTATTTCCGTGGTTTTCTAATACACAACCAGGCACACAACTTTGGACAAAAGGTAACATACTGTACATAATACACTACAAGGTAGACAACTTTGGTTGTCAAAGGTAAAATAAAGGTAAAATTTATTGGTTATACAAAAGCAGGCACATAACTTTGGGTAAAAGGTAAAATATTTTTACCTTTTGTCCAAAGTTGTTTCCCTGGTTGTGTAAAGTATTTCACTATTCAAACAGAGTTCTGTACCCTGTTGGGGATTACCTAACAATGTACAGAACTCTGTTTAAAAGGTGAAATACTTTGCTAATACACAACCAGGGACACAACTTTGGACAAAAGGTAACATACTGTACATAATACACTACAAGGTAGACAACTTTGGTTGTCAAAGGTAAAATGTGGGTACAGAAGGTACAAAGGTCACAGAGCAGTTTATTAAACTCGGTCATCCTGCCAGTCTACTCTTCCTTCAGGGGACATAAAGTATTGGGCAAATTTGTCCCTCATTCGGGAAACAGTCGCAGAAGTTCTATTGGTAACGTTCTGGTAATCATGCAAGGTTGTTTCTTCAGAGTATTCCTCAATATAAATCTGTTCCTTGCTGATGACAAAATTGTGTAGAACCACACAAGCTTTGATAACCTTGTCCACAGTTTCAGTCTTGAGGTTGATCGCAGTCAATAGAACATGCCATTTTGCTGTCAGAATCCCAAAAGCGCACTCCACTCTTCTGGCTCTTGTGAGGCGGTAATTAAAAATTCTTTTGGTGTGTGTCAATCCTCTGCTGGAGTACGGCTTTAGCAGGTATTCTGACAGCTGGAAGGCTTCATCTCCTAGACACAAATAAAAGGCATTGGTGGGGCAGAAGTTTGAGGCAGTGGTCTAGGGGGTGGGAAATGGAAGTTGTTTCCATACAGCTGACGGCTGTAACTTGAGAGTCATTGGAGCGGCCATAGGCACTAATATCTACGGCAATAACTTTAGATTCTGCGTCAGTGATGGCCATGAGGACAATGGAGAAATATTTCTTGTAATTAAAATATTCGGATCCAGATCCTGTTGGCTTGACAATCCTGATATGTTTCCCGTACACAGCACCCAGGCAATTAGGAAACTGACATATTTGAAGAAACTTTTCTGCAATTGCAATCCAACTATCTGTTGTGGGCTCTGGTAGAAATTCCGCAACTAGAGAGTCCCACAATGCACGGCATGTGTGCTTCACAATTCCAGAGATGGTGGAAATCCCAAGTCTGTATTGAAAATGCAGTGAGGAAAGAGATTCTCCAGTTGCCAGGAATCTGTGAATAAACAAAAAAAAAGTTTAAAATCACAGCATTACATACCACACATCAGCTTTAACAATTGGAAATACTATAAAAAATACATTTATTTTATAGTATCTCCAATTGTTAAAGCTGAGTTAGATGGCCGTATACAAACTACCAGCAACAACATTCCAGGACTAGTGTGCTCTGAAGCAAGCAGATGCAATAAATATGGCTTACCGAAGAGTCACCATCAGTCGCTCCGCCGGTGAAATGGAGAAGCGGCAATAGGTGTCCAATCTTCTTATGAGGTCTCCACCAACAAATCAAAGTTCTCCATTTTCATGCGAAGATACGCAAAAAATTTCTGAGGGTTTCCTCGTAGCTCTATGTAGAGTGTAGAAAACACCCCACGCGTCATTCTCTGGGCTGTGATGGGGTGGATCCAGAAATGGCGTCGTCGACGTTGTCGCTGCAGTCTCTCTCCTTCTCCAGAACAATCGCTTTCAGACGATTCGCCTCCACCATGAAATCCACCAAATTCTTCAGAATTTTTCCTATCACAACTGCCATCTTCAGCAGAAACTTGCTCTTCTCTCCAACCGGCACTTGCTCCTATACAACAAGATGGGCTATAGGAACAGTGTATATATAGGTTTTCAGTAGCCAATCATGTTTTGAACCCCAAAAATGGCGTTTTTAAATACCGGATCCGGCGTAATCCGTCAAAAAGATGGATACACCGGATGAGACGGATCCGGTTTTCCGCCGGATCCGTTACAATAATCCGGCCAAAAACCGGATCCGTTGTATCCGGTTTTACATATCAAAAACCGGATCCGGCTATCAGGCGAGATGCCTCATCGCGCCTGACGCCGAAAAACTAATGTGTGAAAGAGGCCTAAGCTACAACTCCCAGAAAGTTTATTACCTAATGTAAAGGTACTGTCACACTAAGCGATCACACCAGCGATCACGACAACGACAAAACCTGGCGAGATCGTTGGTGTGATCGCTATATGGTCGCTAGTTAGCTTCCAAACAGGAAGATCTCATCAACGACACATCAGCAATCAGCGATCTGTATAACGACCTCGGCGGTCGTTGGGACCTGTCACACAGCATGTATTGTTAAAGATCCCGACCTCGATAGGCGTGATTGAGCGCAACCTTTTCCACGCCCCTCAGCACAGATTGGTGGTCACTGTATGTCATGACTGTTTATGTCACAGCTTTCTTGCTTTGTGATTGGACGACTGCGTCATAAAAGACGACGTATTAGCGCTCCCTTCCATTGTTCTCAAGCGGAAGCGGTTCATTCGAATTTCCAGCATTGTTCCATACTGCGTCCTGCTAGCCTTCTGCTTTGCAGCTACTGCGATCCAGTCTGTGCCGCTATTGCGTTTGCCCCGGATACATTTTTTCAGGTTCCCAAAATGTCTTGTAAAGTAGGTACTGTTTTTTTTTGTCCCATTTAATTTTAAAGATCCATTTTAAGATCCCAACTGTTGTTAACCGTTGTCGTCCATCTATGTTTTTTTTTTTTTGGTCTGCCATTTTGTCCTGCCGCGCCCTCCACCACCATTTTATGATCCCTGCTGTTTTTACCGTAGTTGTCCATCTATGAATTTTATTTTGGTCTGCCATTGTTTTCTCCTGCTGCGCCCACCACCATTTTATGATCCCTGCTGTTTTTACAGTAGTTGTCCATCTATGAATTTTATTTTGGTCTGCCATTGTTTTCTCCTGCTGCGCCCACCACCATTTTATGATCCCTGCTGTTTTTACAGTAGTTGTCCATCTATGAATTTTATTTTGGTCTGCCATTGTTTTCTCCTGCTGCGCCCACCACCATTTTATGATCCCTGCTGTTTTTACAGTAGTTGTCCATCTATGAATTTTATTTTGGTCTGCCATTGTTTTGTCCTGCTGCGCCCACCACCATTTTATGATCCCTGCTGTTTTTACAGTAGTTGTCCATCTATGAATTTTATTTAGGCCTGCCATTGTTTTGTCCTGCCGCGCCTACAACCACCATTTTATGATGCCTCTCTAACATAAAAACCTCAGACAGCGGACTAAAAATCCAAAATTCAAGAAAACACCAGAAGCAACAGAAACAGGCAGAAATGCTTACCTGTCTAAAAAGGCCTCAATACTAATGCACTGACAGGGTGCAGCAGACCCAAGTAAAATGGCAACTACACAGGTGCATTAATGTCACTAAATGTGGGTGGAGGGACACCACTGATATCACCACCGCCAGGTAATATGCCTTATTTCATTAGATATGGATGTGTCTTTCACCATTATGTGATATAATATGGTATTAGGAGGATAATATGGTATTAGGAGGATAGATTCTTTCTTACCACTTATATATATTTTTTGTCGTTACCATACCTCAAAAATAGCTATAGGAATTCCCTGGTGGTGTATGTATTTTTTGGTTTACATACAGAGGGCCATTCTAACGTTAGTCTATCAATGTATTGCAGAATATATATACATACTTGCACCTATTTTGGTTTATTGATATTGTACATCGTTTTTTTTTAGCATTTATTGATAATAAGTTTTGAACTAATTGTGATATAGGAAAGATGTGTATCTTCGTACCGTGTTAGCCAGTGGATAGAAAAATATTTAGACTTGAGAGTCCTCAGTGGTTGATACCTTTTAATGGCTAACTGAAAAGATGGTAACAAATTGCAAGCTTTCGAGACTACTCAGGTCTCTTCATCAGGCATAGACTAATACAACATCTGAAGAATCACATATTTATACACAAAATAGCACAGAAAAAATGCAATAGGTAGGACAAGTGACATGAAGCAGAACTGTCATTATGGCAGAGGGATTAACATAAATATGACTAGTTCATAGATAAGGAGTGAAGGTTTTATTACCCTCTGATTGGGGTCTGGTATTGTGTTGTGATGACCCTAAAAGGTCAGGGAGGCAGATTCCTTAATTGTTGTAGAACGACATAAAACTCTGGGATATATTCATCCCAGCACTAAGAGTGTCAAAGGTCATCATAAGTTTATATTCCCAGACTTTTCTATCCTTCTCAGATTTAAAGTTAGATTTTAATACAAGTAATTCCATATCTGTCATGCTATGACCGGGCATACAAAAGTGTTTGGCCACAGGTAAATCCATTCTTTTTTCTCTTATCGTGTGGCGATGAGAATTCATCCTTGTTCTCAGTTTTTGCCCGGTCTCCCCCACATACAGACCCCCAGTTGGACATTTAGTACATATAATTAGGTACACCACATTAGATGTGATGCAGCTGAAAGTACCTGGTATCTTGTAGTCCTGATGGGAGTTGGGGATCTTTATCCTGTCCGTGGTCATTATAGATGTACAGGTCTTGCATTTCTTTTGTCTGCAAGGAAAGGTTCCTGCAGCTGTTGGGGAGGACAGGGAGCTTCTGACAATGATGCTTCTTAGATTTGGGGGCTGCCTAAAACATAGTAGTGGGGGGTCTGGAAATATGGATTGTAATCGGGCATCTTTTTGTAGTAAAGGTTGTAGTTTCCGTGCAGCTCCCCTTAGCATCTCCAGACTTGGATTGTAGGTGACCACTAGAGGCACCCGGTTATTTTCTTCTTTAGCTTTGTAATGTAGCAGGTGATTCCTTGATATTCTGGTGGCTCTTGTAATTTGGTTTTCAATTGTTCTTGGATGGTAGCCCTGGTTCAAAAAAGTCTTTCTGAGGCGACCAAGGTGTTCATCTCTATCCATGGGGTTGGAACATATACGGTTGTATCTGATGGCTTGGCTGTAGACAATAGAGTTTTTTATGTGTTTAGGATGGAAACTGTCCCATTTAAGATATGTTGGACGGTCGATTGGCTTCTGATACAGGGATGTCTCTATTTCATTGTTCTTTAGCTTAATGGTGGTGTCTAAAAAGTTAATTTCAGTGCTGGAGTAGTTAAGTGTTAAGTTGATGGTGGGATGAAATTGATTGAACTGTTCATGGAACGTCTTTAGCTGTTGTTCAGACTCCGTCCAGATGATTAAAATGTCATCAATGTAGCGGTAGTAGGCCCGGGCCTGATGGGCAGGAGGACAAAAATTCGCTTTCAAGCTTGGCCATGAAAAGATTTGCATACTGTGGAGCCATTTTACTTCCCATAGCTGTGCCAGTCTCCTGAAGATAGATCTTGTTGTCAAATTCGAAGTAATTGTGGGTGAGGATGAATTTTGTGAGTTTCACCACAGAATCAGCATCATTCCCGGTGTTTCCCATGAAGACTTTGCAGGCATTTAATCCATCCTGGTGTGGGATATTAGAGTACAAAGATTCCACATCCATGGTGGCCAGGATGGTTCCTTCTGGTAGAGAACCTATTGCTGCTAGTTTATTCAGTAGGTCAGTTGTGTCCTGAATGTAGCTGGGTGTATCCTTTACCAGGGGTTTAAGAACACCCTCTACCCATCCAGATACTTGCTCAGTAAGGGTGTCCACACATGAAATAATCGGCCTCCCTGGATTTCCGGCTTTGTGGATTTTGGGAAGCATGTAGAATGTCCCTGTTCTTGGACTTTCTGGTATCAGGTCATCAGCTCTTATGGATTTGTCAGACAGACAAGATACCAACTTGCTTAGTTCCTTGTAATAGTCCTGTGTAGGGTCCGACTCCAGTTTTCTGTAGTAGCGTGTGTCCGTAAGTTGTCTGTTTGCTTCCTTCATATAGTCTGATGTGTTCATCATGACTATTGCACCTCCCTTGTCAGCAGGTTTAATGATGATTTCTTTGTTGGTTTTCAGAGACTGTATGGCCTTTCTCTCCTGGGCACTGATGTTGGAGGCTTGTCTCTTGTTGGTGGCTATGATGGTGGATTTTATCAAATGTCTGAATGAGTCTATATATTTATCCAAATGAGGGTTACGTCCAGGTGGAGGTGTCCAGTCTGACCTCTTCTTGGTTATTGGGATCCCTCTTCCTTCAGTCCGAGTGTTATCTGATAAAAAAGTTAATTTCAGTGCTGGAGTAGTTAAGTGTTAAGTTGATGGTGGGATGAAATTGATTGAACTGTTCATGGAACGTCTTTAGCTGTTGTTCAGACTCCGTCCAGATGATTAAAATGTCATCAATGTAGCGGTAGTAGGCCCGGGGCCTGATGGGGCAGGAGGACAAAAATTCGCTTTCAAGCTTGGCCATGAAAAGATTTGCATACTGTGGAGCCATTTTACTTCCCATAGCTGTGCCAGTCTCCTGAAGATAGATCTTGTTGTCAAATTCGAAGTAATTGTGGGTGAGGATGAATTTTGTGAGTTTCACCACAGAATCAGCATCATTCCCGGTGTTTCCCATGAAGACTTTGCAGGCATTTAATCCATCCTGGTGTGGGATATTAGAGTACAAAGATTCCACATCCATGGTGGCCAGGATGGTTCCTTCTGGTAGAGAACCTATTGCTGCTAGTTTATTCAGTAGGTCAGTTGTGTCCTGAATGTAGCTGGGTGTATCCTTTACCAGGGGTTTAAGAACACCCTCTACCCATCCAGATACTTGCTCAGTAAGGGTGTCCACACATGAAATAATCGGCCTCCCTGGATTTCCGGCTTTGTGGATTTTGGGAAGCATGTA
Source organism: Oophaga sylvatica (assembly GCA_033576555.1). Taxonomy (NCBI): domain Eukaryota; kingdom Metazoa; phylum Chordata; class Amphibia; order Anura; family Dendrobatidae; genus Oophaga; species Oophaga sylvatica. The sequence continues at coordinate 135,496 of JARQOD010000454.1, read as the reverse complement.
GAATGTCCCTGTTCTTGGACTTTCTGGTATCAGGTCATCAGCTCTTATGGATTTGTCAGACAGACAAGATACCAACTTGCTTAGTTCCTTGTAATAGTCCTGTGTAGGGTCCGACTCCAGTTTTCTGTAGTAGCGTGTGTCCGTAAGTTGTCTGTTTGCTTCCTTCATATAGTCTGATGTGTTCATCATGACTATTGCACCTCCCTTGTCAGCAGGTTTAATGATGATTTCTTTGTTGGTTTTCAGAGACTGTATGGCCTTTCTCTCCTGGGCACTGATGTTGGAGGCTTGTCTCTTGTTGGTGGCTATGATGGTGGATTTTATCAAATGTCTGAATGAGTCTATATATTTATCCAAATGAGGGTTACGTCCAGGTGGAGGTGTCCAGTCTGACCTCTTCTTGGTTATTGGGATCCCTCTTCCTTCAGTCCGAGTGTTATCTGAATCTTCTGTATCATTGAAGTATTCCCTCAGGCGCAGTCTCCTGAAAAAATGTTCCATATCACTGCAGAGTTCGGTTTTATCCAGGGCCTTAGTAGGACAAAATGAGAGTCCTCTAGAAAGCACGGCAAGCTCCACTTTGCTGGGTTTGTAATCTGAGAGATTGATGACACAGTTAGATGCTTTTGTGTCTGGAATGGAGTGGTTGTCAGAGTTGTCAGGTTTTGGTTTTGTTTTGTATCTGTTTGTATAGAGTCCGGAATGGAGGCGCAATCTGTGTAGTTTCTTTTCCTTGTTTTGAATCAGAAAGGTCCGTAGTTTGTTGTAGTATTGTTGTAATTTTTGCTCTGTGCTTTCTGTAAGTGTTTTCCTCAGAGTTTCCAATTGTCCTTGGACTTTACTCCTTATGCTGTAGCAGACATGCAAAAGATGGTTCCTTAGTCTTTCAGAAGTCCTGTGACAAAGGTTTTGTGCATAATGGGTATTGTAGGTGTGAAGAATTGGGTTTGTAATCCAGAGTCCTTTGGGAATTAGATTCTCCTTTTTGCATTTAGATAAGAAAAAAATGTCGCTGTCCATTTGTGCACGTTTCTTCAGAAGTGGTTTCATATATAGACTCATTCAGACATTTGATAAAATCCACCATCATAGCCACCAACAAGAGACAAGCCTCCAACATCAGTGCCCAGGAGAGAAAGGCCATACAGTCTCTGAAAACCAACAAAGAAATCATCATTAAACCTGCTGACAAGGGAGGTGCAATAGTCATGATGAACACATCAGACTATATGAAGGAAGCAAACAGACAACTTACGGACACACGCTACTACAGAAAACTGGAGTCGGACCCTACACAGGACTATTACAAGGAACTAAGCAAGTTGGTATCTTGTCTGTCTGACAAATCCATAAGAGCTGATGACCTGATACCAGAAAGTCCAAGAACAGGGACATTCTACATGCTTCCCAAAATCCACAAAGCCGGAAATCCAGGGAGGCCGATTATTTCATGTGTGGACACCCTTACTGAGCAAGTATCTGGATGGGTAGAGGGTGTTCTTAAACCCCTGGTAAAGGATACACCCAGCTACATTCAGGACACAACTGACCTACTGAATAAACTAGCAGCAATAGGTTCTCTACCAGAAGGAACCATCCTGGCCACCATGGATGTGGAATCTTTGTACTCTAATATCCCACACCAGGATGGATTAAATGCCTGCAAAGTCTTCATGGGAAACACCGGGAATGATGCTGATTCTGTGGTGAAACTCACAAAATTCATCCTCACCCACAATTACTTCGAATTTGACAACAAGATCTATCTTCAGGAGACTGGCACAGCTATGGGAAGTAAAATGGCTCCACAGTATGCAAATCTTTTCATGGCCAAGCTTGAAAGCGAATTTTTGTCCTCCTGCCCCATCAGGCCCCGGGCCTACTACCGCTACATTGATGACATTTTAATCATCTGGACGGAGTCTGAACAACAGCTAAAGACGTTCCATGAACAGTTCAATCAATTTCATCCCACCATCAACTTAACACTTAACTACTCCAGCACTGAAATTAACTTTTTTATCAGATAACACTCGGACTGAAGGAAGAGGGATCCCAATAACCAAGAAGAGGTCAGACTGGACACCTCCACCTGGACGTAACCCTCATTTGGATAAATATATAGACTCATTCAGACATTTGATAAAATCCACCATCATAGCCACCAACAAGAGACAAGCCTCCAACATCAGTGCCCAGGAGAGAAAGGCCATACAGTCTCTGAAAACCAACAAAGAAATCATCATTAAACCTGCTGACAAGGGAGGTGCAATAGTCATGATGAACACATCAGACTATATGAAGGAAGCAAACAGACAACTTACGGACACACGCTACTACAGAAAACTGGAGTCGGACCCTACACAGGACTATTACAAGGAACTAAGCAAGTTGGTATCTTGTCTGTCTGACAAATCCATAAGAGCTGATGACCTGATACCAGAAAGTCCAAGAACAGGGACATTCTACATGCTTCCCAAAATCCACAAAGCCGGAAATCCAGGGAGGCCGATTATTTCATGTGTGGACACCCTTACTGAGCAAGTATCTGGATGGGTAGAGGGTGTTCTTAAACCCCTGGTAAAGGATACACCCAGCTACATTCAGGACACAACTGACCTACTGAATAAACTAGCAGCAATAGGTTCTCTACCAGAAGGAACCATCCTGGCCACCATGGATGTGGAATCTTTGTACTCTAATATCCCACACCAGGATGGATTAAATGCCTGCAAAGTCTTCATGGGAAACACCGGGAATGATGCTGATTCTGTGGTGAAACTCACAAAATTCATCCTCACCCACAATTACTTCGAATTTGACAACAAGATCTATCTTCAGGAGACTGGCACAGCTATGGGAAGTAAAATGGCTCCACAGTATGCAAATCTTTTCATGGCCAAGCTTGAAAGCAAATTTTTGTCCTCCTGCCCCATCAGGCCCCGGGCCTACTACCGCTACATTGATGACATTTTAATCATCTGGACGGAGTCTGAACAACAGCTAAAGACGTTCCATGAACAGTTCAATCAATTTCATCCCACCATCAACTTAACACTTAACTACTCCAGCACTGAAATTAACTTTTTAGACACCACCATTAAGCTAAAGAACAATGAAATAGAGACATCCCTGTATCAGAAGCCAATCGACCGTCCAACATATCTTAAATGGGACAGTTTCCATCCTAAACACATAAAAAACTCTATTGTCTACAGCCAAGCCATCAGATACAACCGTATATGTTCCAACCCCATGGATAGAGATGAACACCTTGGTCGCCTCAGAAAGACTTTTTTGAACCAGGGCTACCATCCAAGAACAATTGAAAACCAAATTACAAGAGCCACCAGAATATCAAGGAATCACCTGCTACATTACAAAGCTAAAGAAGAAAATAACCGGGTGCCTCTAGTGGTCACCTACAATCCAAGTCTGGAGATGCTAAGGGGAGCTGCACGGAAACTACAACCTTTACTACAAAAAGATGCCCGATTACAATCCATATTTCCAGACCCCCCACTACTATGTTTTAGGCAGCCCCCAAATCTAAGAAGCATCATTGTCAGAAGCTCCCTGTCCTCCCCAACAGCTGCAGGAACCTTTCCTTGCAGACAAAAGAAATGCAAGACCTGTACATCTATAATGACCACGGACAGGATAAAGATCCCCAACTCCCATCAGGACTACAAGATACCAGGTACTTTCAGCTGCATCACATCTAATGTGGTGTACCTAATTATATGTACTAAATGTCCAACTGGGGGTCTGTATGTGGGGGAGACCGGGCAAAAACTGAGAACAAGGATGAATTCTCATCGCCACACGATAAGAGAAAAAAGAATGGATTTACCTGTGGCCAAACACTTTTGTATGCCCGGTCATAGCATGACAGATATGGAATTACTTGTATTAAAATCTAACTTTAAATCTGAGAAGGATAGAAAAGTCTGGGAATATAAACTTATGATGACCTTTGACACTCTTAGTGCTGGGATGAATATATCCCAGAGTTTTATGTCGTTCTACAACAATTAAGGAATCTGCCTCCCTGACCTTTTAGGGTCATCACAACACAATACCAGACCCCAATCAGAGGGTAATAAAACCTTCACTCCTTATCTATGAACTAGTCATATTTATGTTAATCCCTCTGCCATAATGACAGTTCTGCTTCATGTCACTTGTCCTACCTATTGCATTTTTTCTGTGCTATTTTGTGTATAAATATGTGATTCTTCAGATGTTGTATTAGTCTATGCCTGATGAAGAGACCTGAGTAGTCTCGAAAGCTTGCAATTTGTTACCATCTTTTCAGTTAGCCATTAAAAGGTATCAACCACTGAGGACTCTCAAGTCTAAATATTTTTCTATCCACTGGCTAACACGGTACGAAGATACACATCTTTCCTATATCAAAATGGAGGATACCAGAATGTACCGCATCTTTATGGAACTGAAACCACTTCTGAAGAAACGTGCACAAATGGACAGCGACATTTTTTTCTTATCTAAATGCAAAAAGGAGAATCTAATTCCCAAAGGACTCTGGATTACAAACCCAATTCTTCACACCTACAATACCCATTATGCACAAAACCTTTGTCACAGGACTTCTGAAAGACTAAGGAACCATCTTTTGCATGTCTGCTACAGCATAAGGAGTAAAGTCCAAGGACAATTGGAAACTCTGAGGAAAACACTTACAGAAAGCACAGAGCAAAAATTACAACAATACTACAACAAACTACGGACCTTTCTGATTCAAAACAAGGAAAAGAAACTACACAGATTGCGCCTCCATTCCGGACTCTATACAAACAGATACAAAACAAAACCAAAACCTGACAACTCTGACAACCACTCCATTCCAGACACAAAAGCATCTAACTGTGTCATCAATCTCTCAGATTACAAACCCAGCAAAGTGGAGCTTGCCGTGCTTTCTAGAGGACTCTCATTTTGTCCTACTAAGGCCCTGGATAAAACCGAACTCTGCAGTGATATGGAACATTTTTTCAGGAGACTGCGCCTGAGGGAATACTTCAATGATACAGAAGATTCAGATAACACTCGGACTGAAGGAAGAGGGATCCCAATAACCAAGAAGAGGTCAGACTGGACACCTCCACCTGGACGTAACCCTCATTTGGATAAATATATAGACTCATTCAGACATTTGATAAAATCCACCATCATAGCCACCAACAAGAGACAAGCCTCCAACATCAGTGCCCAGGAGAGAAAGGCCATACAGTCTCTGAAAACCAACAAAGAAATCATCATTAAACCTGCTGACAAGGGAGGTGCAATAGTCATGATGAACACATCAGACTATATGAAGGAAGCAAACAGACAACTTACGGACACACGCTACTACAGAAAACTGGAGTCGGACCCTACACAGGACTATTACAAGGAACTAAGCAAGTTGGTATCTTGTCTGTCTGACAAATCCATAAGAGCTGATGACCTGATACCAGAAAGTCCAAGAACAGGGACATTCTACATGCTTCCCAAAATCCACAAAGCCGGAAATCCAGGGAGGCCGATTATTTCATGTGTGGACACCCTTACTGAGCAAGTATCTGGATGGGTAGAGGGTGTTCTTAAACCCCTGGTAAAGGATACACCCAGCTACATTCAGGACACAACTGACCTACTGAATAAACTAGCAGCAATAGGTTCTCTACCAGAAGGAACCATCCTGGCCACCATGGATGTGGAATCTTTGTACTCTAATATCCCACACCAGGATGGATTAAATGCCTGCAAAGTCTTCATGGGAAACACCGGGAATGATGCTGATTCTGTGGTGAAACTCACAAAATTCATCCTCACCCACAATTACTTCGAATTTGACAACAAGATCTATCTTCAGGAGACTGGCACAGCTATGGGAAGTAAAATGGCTCCACAGTATGCAAATCTTTTCATGGCCAAGCTTGAAAGCAAATTTTTGTCCTCCTGCCCCATCAGGCCCCGGGCCTACTACCGCTACATTGATGACATTTTAATCATCTGGACGGAGTCTGAACAACAGCTAAAGACGTTCCATGAACAGTTCAATCAATTTCATCCCACCATCAACTTAACACTTAACTACTCCAGCACTGAAATTAACTTTTTAGACACCACCATTAAGCTAAAGAACAATGAAATAGAGACATCCCTGTATCAGAAGCCAATCGACCGTCCAACATATCTTAAATGGGACAGTTTCCATCCTAAACACATAAAAAACTCTATTGTCTACAGCCAAGCCATCAGATACAACCGTATATGTTCCAACCCCATGGATAGAGATGAACACCTTGGTCGCCTCAGAAAGACTTTTTTGAACCAGGGCTACCATCCAAGAACAATTGAAAACCAAATTACAAGAGCCACCAGAATATCAAGGAATCACCTGCTACATTACAAAGCTAAAGAAGAAAATAACCGGGTGCCTCTAGTGGTCACCTACAATCCAAGTCTGGAGATGCTAAGGGGAGCTGCACGGAAACTACAACCTTTACTACAAAAAGATGCCCGATTACAATCCATATTTCCAGACCCCCCACTACTATGTTTTAGGCAGCCCCCAAATCTAAGAAGCATCATTGTCAGAAGCTCCCTGTCCTCCCCAACAGCTGCAGGAACCTTTCCTTGCAGACAAAAGAAATGCAAGACCTGTACATCTATAATGACCACGGACAGGATAAAGATCCCCAACTCCCATCAGGACTACAAGATACCAGGTACTTTCAGCTGCATCACATCTAATGTGGTGTACCTAATTATATGTACTAAATGTCCAATTGGGGGTCTGTATGTAGGGGAGAACGGGCAAAAACTGAGAAAAAGGATGAATTCTCATCGCCACACGATAAGAGAAAAAAGAATGGATTTACCTGTGGCCAAACACTTTTGTATGCCCGGTCATAGCATGACAGATATGGAATTACTTGTATTAAAATCTAACTTTAAATCTGAGAAGGATAGAAAAGTCTGGGAATATAAACTTATGATGACCTTTGACACTCTTAGTGCTGGGATGAATATATCCCAGAGTTTTATGTCGTTCTACAACAATTAAGGAATCTGCCTCCCTGACCTTTTAGGGTCATCACAACACAATACCAGACCCCAATCAGAGGGTAATAAAACCTTCACTCCTTATCTATGAACTAGTCATATTTATGTTAATCCCTCTGCCATAATGACAGTTCTGCTTCATGTCACTTGTCCTACCTATTGCATTTTTTCTGTGCTATTTTGTGTATAAATATGTGATTCTTCAGATGTTGTATTAGTCTATGCCTGATGAAGAGACCTGAGTAGTCTCGAAAGCTTGCAATTTGTTACCATCTTTTCAGTTAGCCATTAAAAGGTATCAACCACTGAGGACTCTCAGAACTAATTGTGGCCAGGAATATTCCATTGTATGTTCTATTCTGGTGTCCCTTACGGCATTTTGATTTTTTACTTCTTTTTGTTTATTTATTGTGATTAATAAAGTCTTTTTGTTTATTATTTGGGATCTCTTCATTTTTTCCTATATGGAATTTTATATGGATTATTGTTGAATAATATACAGGTGCATTAATACCAAATGAAACAGCCAGCCTTCAATCAAGGATTGACCGTGTGGCACACCAGTGCACAAAGATACAATCTGTATGTGGCGATGTTCACACTAGGAATGCAGAGCGTCTGGTTCACAGCCTATTAATGACGCCTTATGCAGGCTACCCAGTGCTAACTATAAGGCCGGCGTCACACTGGCGACAAAATCGGACGACTGCAATACGATGAAATATCGCATTGCAGTCCGACCTATGTTAATCTATGGAGCAGCTCCCAGTATCAGATTTTTTGTGGTCCGTTTTAAACGTCCGAGTGCAATCGCAGCATGCTGCGATTGTCACCGATTGTGGGTCGACTATCGCCAATGCAAGTCTATGGGAGCGATGAAAAATCGGATTACAAACGGGCCGCACGTGTGACTTGCGATTAAATCGCACCGGTGTCCTTTAGAAAAGCCGGCAATTCATCCCCGGCTATACTGTAAAATCACACTGACAGCTTTAATAAAGAATAGAATCAATACATATACACACATAGAATACATATATATATGTATATATGTCATTGTGACATTATATATATACATATATTTATAGTTCTTACACTTCTACTGTCATGGGTGTATCGCCACAAGGATCGTCGCGATTACACACTCTGACTTCTCACAGCTGAGTTGCTGTTTCTTTGTGTTTGGTAATGAGGGAGTTAATTTTACCTAGCTCTTTGCTAAGACTAGGTCCAGCCTTGCCCGGCTGCTTTTGATTATGTTCTAATTAGATTCCTTCATATACCTGCCAGTCTGCTTGTTAGATGCCGGTGAAAGCATTCATGTAGTCTAGCAGACTGGATCGGTTCTGAGAATACTTAAGCTAAGAGCTCCTTAGTTGTTTTTACTCTTATAGCTTATAGTTTATCTCTGAGACCTTAGGTGTTCCTACTGTGTGTGAGTGTTGTATGTAAGACTTTATTTACTTTATTTCTTGTCTTTCTTGTATGTCTTTCTGTTCATTAACCGTTACCTGTTCATTCCCTTTGGTGGTAATCAGGGTTCTTCTTAGGACTAGATTACAGTTGGCAGGGATTGATAGGAGACAGGGTTTACGCTGGTGGCCTGGACCTCTGTACCTTTAACAGTACCTCCAGGTAGAGGGATTAGTTAGGACCCCAGTTTAGGGTCAGCATAGACCCCGGTCACCCTCTAGCCGGAGACAGCGTATAACGGATTCCGTATTGACCCACTGGACTTTCTGTCAGGTAATTCTATGTTATCATATATCTATGCGCATGTTATATTGTATGTTGCCCTTTTGATATAGATTACTGTCATCACATATATATATATCTGCTATACAGCGTGACATTTTCACCGGCCATACTAAAGATTCTCTCCAGCTGTCATGGATCCAGTAGCCCAGCTGGCCCGGCAGTTGCAGGGGTTGTCCATGGAGTTTGCAGACATTAAGTCCAAGGTTTTGTTCCCCCCGGAGCAAACCAGATCTGAACCTAAGGTTGCTCTCCCGGACAGGTTCACTGGTGGGCGGGACAAATTTTTTACTTTCCGGGAGGCATGTAAATTGTACTTTCGGCTGCGGCCTCGGTCATCTGGGAGTGAAGAGCAGAGGGTGGGAATTGTTATCTCGCTCTTACAAGGGGACCCTCAATCTTGGGCGTTCTCTATTCCTCCAGGCTCCCCAGATCTCCAGTCAGTGGATCGATTTTTTTACTGCCCTGGGTCTGGTATATGATGATCCGGATCGAGTTTCCCTTGCTGAAACAAAGTTACGTAAAATACGGCAAGGAAATCGTCCAGCGGAGGAATATTCTTCTGAGTTCCGTAGATGGGCAACAGATACTCAGTGGAATGACCCAGCTCTTAGGAGCCAGTTTTGTCAAGGGTTGTCTGACAAATTAAAAGATGTGTTGGCTCAGTATGATTCTCCTCCATCACTGGAGGCTGCTATGGCCCTCGCTATTCGCATGGATAGACGAATTCGGGGAAGACGCGAGGTAACTCCGCCTCCCGTGATGACTCCACCTACTACTAAAGTCCCTTATACTGAGGTTCCCCTGGTCTGTTCTGAGGAACCCATGCAGTTGGGAGGGACATCTTTTTGTAGGAGGGAATCGGCGGTGCACCGCAAGACTAGAAGGTGTTTCTTTTGCGGGAGAGAGGGACATTTTGTTGGGGGGTGTCCATCCCGGGCCTCTTTGAGCAAAGGAGTTAACCTGGGAGTGTGTATTTCGTCCCCAAATCCCTCTCAGTTTCTCGTGCCTGCGGAGGTGGTGATTGGTACTAGAACTGAGAGGATTTCTGTTTTTCTTGATAGTGGGTCCGGGGCTAATCTGGTGGACGCTCGGTTTGCCCAGGTGCATGGTATGCAACTGAGTGTATTGGCCAAACCGGTCCCTATAGTCTCTATTGATTCTAGACCTCTCGGTCAAGGTAGCTTGGTACAAGCTGTTCATAACATAGATCTTCGAGTAGGGGCAAGACATAAAGAGCAATTGTCTTGTTATGTGTTGGAGGGTCTACCTACTCCTATTGTGTTGGGACTTCCTTGGTTGGCTAAACATAACCCAGTGATTGATTGGCAATCCGGAAAGATAAGCCAGTGGGGTGAATTTTGCAGGAATAACTGCATGAGCACGGTCATCGGTGCGGTTGTGCCTAGGACTTTGTCTCCTTTTCTGGAGGACTTTGGGGAGATGTTCTCAGAGGAGGGGTGTAAAGAGTTACCTCCTCATCGCGCATATGACTGCTCAATAAAGTTGCTTCCTGATGCCTTATCTCGTACTTTCCCAGGGGCCGGGAAGACGGATGATCCGGTTCCTATTCCTCAGGAGGGAGTTGTAGTGTCAGCTGTATGCTCTGAGCTTGAGGGGGAGGTATTGGGGGCTCAGGGGGACGCCCCGGTGGGACTTCCAGGGAGACTGATAGTTCCAGATCGGTTAAGACTGAAGGTTACGGGGAACCGTTACAAACGGATGGCTGATAGGGGGAGAGTTTCTGGTCTAGATCTGAAGGTGAACGATCTAGTTTGGTTGTCTACCAGGAATATAAAACTTAAAGTTTCCTCCTGGAGGTTGGGTCCCAGATTCATCGGGCCGTACAGGATCAGTTCCATAATTAATCCTGTGGCATTTCGTCTGGACCTCCCTCCTACATTTAAAATTCATAATGTGTTTCACAAGTCATTACTTAAAAAGTATGTGGCACCAGTCATACCGTCACCTCTACCTCCGCCTTCAGTGGTGGTCAATGATAACGTGGAATTTCATGGGTCGAAAATCATTGACTCACGTCTCAGTCGCCGATCCCTTCAGTACTTGGTTCATTGGAGGGGGTATGGTCCTGTGGAGAGGACGTGGGTCCCTGCGTCTGATGTTAACGCAGATCGATTGGTTCGGACCTTTCACACAACTCACCCGGGCAGACCTGGCCCTGAGGGTCCGGAGTCCCCTCGTAGAGGGGGGGGTACTGTCATGGGTGTATCGCCACAAGGATCGTCGCAATTACACACTCTGACTTCTCACAGCTGAGTTGCTGTTTCTTTGTGTTTGGTAATGAGGGAGTTAATTTTACCTAGCTCTTTGCTAAGACTAGGTCCAGCCTCGCCCGGCTGCTTTTGATTATGTTCTAATTAGATTCCTTCATATACCTGCCAGTCTGCTTGTTAGATGCCGGTGAAAGCATTCATGTAGTCTAGCAGACTGGATCGGTTCTGAGAATACTTAAGCTAAGAGTTCCTTAGTTGTTTTTACTCTTATAGCTTATAGTTTATCTCTGAGACCTTAGGTGTTCCTACTGTGTGTGAGTGTTGTATGTAAGACTTTATTTACTTTATTTCTTGTCTTTCTTGTATGTCTTTCTGTTCATTAACCGTTACCTGTTCATTCCCTTTGGTGGTAATCAGGGTTCTTCTTAGGACTAGATTACAGTTGGCAGGGATTGATAGGAGACAGGGTTTACGCTGGTGGCCTGGACCTCTGTACCTTTAACAGTACCTCCAGGTAGAGGGATTAGTTAGGACCCCAGTTTAGGGTCAGCATAGACCCCGGTCACCCTCTAGCCGGAGACAGCGTATAACGGATTCCGTATTGACCCACTGGACTTTCTGTCAGGTAATTCTATGTTATCATATATCTATGCGCATGTTATATTGTATGTTGCCCTTTTGATATAGATTACTGTCATCACATATATATATATCTGCTATACAGCGTGACATCTACATACTGTAATAGCCGCTAATTCAATTGCCGGCTTTTGTGAAATCACAGAACCCGACATGAAATGATACATTGTTTCCACACAGTTAACCATGTCATTTCCTGTATTTTTATATATGGTTTAAACGTACAATTACATAAGTGTATTTGTGCAAAATTTCAGACATGTAGGGGTTAATTAAAGGTATAAATTTGTTGAAAAAAATTGCGTGGGCTCCCGCTGTATTTTCTCCACCAGACAGACAAAGCCAGCGAGTGGGGGCAGATAATAATAGCCCAGGGAAGGTACATTTTTTTTGTGCCCCCCTGGCTACTAACATCTGCCCCCAGACACCCCAGAAAGGGCAAATCTCTAATTAGATTAGCCCTTTCTGGTACTTTGCCCGTCTATTCCCATTGCCCTGTAGCGGTGGCGAATGGGTTAATAAGGGGTTAAAGCCACCTTGCAATTGAAAGGTCACTTTAAGCCAGGTTAATAATTGAGAGCTGTCAATTAGACAACTATCAATTATTAATCCTATTGTATGAAAGAAAAATCAAACACACACACTTTAATAAAAAAGAAGTTTAATGAAATAATCACACAGTTTTTGACCATATTTTATTATCGTGCTAAAACCATTTCCTGTAATAAAAATAAAATAAAAAAGCAAAATTATTCTTACCAATCTGATGCACAGTCAGGTCCCACGCTGTAATCCATCAGAAAGGGTTAACATGTTACAGCGAGCAGGGAGCTAATGGTGCCTGCTAGCTGTAACACCCTGAATGAATGACTTCCTCTCCCAGCGAAAGGAGAGGAAGTGATTAATGAGTGGAGCTTAATTGATTTATTGCCACTTTCACTTCAGTGACCTGACCTAAAGTGAAAGTGGGATGCAATCAATTAAGCTTCATTCATTAATCACATCCTCTCCTGTCACAGGGAGAGGAACTTATTCATTCAGGAGCTTTCAGCAGAGCATCAAGCATTAGCTGTGCTGCTTGGCTCAAAGCTAGTTAACCCTTTGTGAAGGATTACAGCGTGGGACGTGACAGAACGCCAGATAGGTAAGGATAATGTTGTTTTATTATTTTTTCTTTATTTTAGGAGATCAAGGGCTTCGCACGGATTAAGAGTAAAATAAAAGATGGTCAAAAATATGTGTTTTTATTTCATTAAAATAATTTATTCTGAAAGTGTGTGTGTTTTTTATTTACTTCAATAGGATTAATAATTGATAGTTGTCTAATTGACAGCTCTCAATTATTAACCTGGCTTAAAGTGACCTTTCAATTGCAAGGTGACTTTAACCCCTTATTAACCCATTCGCCACCGCTACAGGGCAATGGGAATAGACGGGAAAAGTGCCAGAAAGGGCTAATCTAATTAGAGATTTGCCCTTTCTGGGGTGTCTGGGGGCAGATGTTAGTAGCCAGGGGGGGCACAAAAAAAATGTACCCTCCCTAGGCTATTATTATCTGCCCCCACTCGCTGGCTTTGTCTGTCTGGTGGAGAAAATACAGCGGGAGCCCACGCATTTTTTTTCAACGAATTTATACCTTTAATTAACCCCTACATGTCTGCAATTTTGCACACATACACTTATGTAATTGTAAGTTTAAACCATATATAAAAATACATGAAATGACATGGTTAACTGTGTGGAAACAATGTATCATTTCATGTCGGGTCTGTACTTTCACAAAAGCTGGCAACTGAATTAGCGGCTATTACAGTATGTAGAAGTCTAGGAACTATAAATATATATATATATATATACATGTCACAATGACATGTATATATATATATATATATATATATATACATATGTGTTCTATGTGTATATATCTATTCTTTCTTTTGTGATTTAAATACTATTCTTTTGGATCCATTATATGTCAGTTTTGCAAGCCTGCGAGAAATTCTCGCAAGTCGGATGTAAATCGGATGTTACAAGGTACACACACATGCGACTAAATCGCATCTTTGAAGGAAAATCGGATGCCAGGCGGATGTGTGATGTTTACATTTTGGTCCGATAATCGACCGACTAAAACGGTCCGATTTTTTGTAGTTGTGTGTGACTCCGGCCTTATGCATCCAGTCTGAACAGAGGCCACAGTGTACAGAACCATTTGTCAGTTGTAAGCTTTTCAGGGGATATAGCTCTGGGATCGCCGTCCGGGTAGACGGAGTGGCACGGAAACAGTTCATTCACAGACAGCAGTTCTGGTAAAAACTGGCCGCAACCAGTTTTATTAAAGTCCACAGCAAACAGAACATAAGCAAAACCAAATCATAAACATAAGCCCTGGGCTTGTCCAGCCACTTACTACACTTAGATAGATTTCCCTATCTATCCGGGTCCAGACTCTAACAGCCTGTCCCCAAAACAACAAATATGTTCAGCATTTACCAGCATGGAGTTTCACAGAGTCTCCTCTTTGTGTCTGAAGGCATATCCAACGTCCAGACTTGAGAGAGCTCCCCTCCTATTCAGCAGCTATCCGCATGGATTCTCACAGAGACTACTCCTGTGTCCGGGGTACATCGAGCACCCAGACTGAGACAGCTCATACTCCTGGAGACTCCTTCTTGTGCCTGGACTCCTTGTCCAGACTAAGCAAGCTCTCTGTCTGTGTTCGCAGACACCTACTTCTGGTCTCCTAATTAACAGCTGAGTGGTTTCAGGCCTGAGCTGCAAGTGTGTACTGAATGTAAGGTGTAGTGACCTTTCTCTACCACTAGGTTTACAAAGCCATACATTTCCCTATACCAGTCAGCAAAGTATCTAGGTGAAATGTACACCCCATTCAACACACATACTCTCACTGTCTCACATATCCCCCCCTCTTCTCCAGACCGGAGGGCTGGTCATCCAGACCGGAGGGCTGGTCAACAATCCAAAAGAGACAGTGAACTCTGGACCAGTCATGGCCCTCATCAGCTTCATCTTCACTACTGTCATCTGTATCTTCACCTGAGCCATAGCCAACATCAGCTTTCTCTTCATCTGAAGCATCCGCACTACCCTGTACCCTCCCAGGCCTATGCTCTCTGCGGGCCTCGGGTATCCTGCACGGTTTCATCTTGACCTTAGGGCCGGGCTCAGTTTCGATATAGTGCCTGGCCAGAGAAGTACGACCCGGCACATCAGAACACTTCTGCTGACTCTTCCTCAGAAACTCACGTACCTCCTGTCCCTGGTGCACTGACCATGTGTCACCAACTATCACAGAAGGTATAGGGCGTTTTTCACTTTTCTCTAGTTCCCCTTGAACCCTCTTTAGCACATCTATTTTCTTGAATATCGGTTGACTCATAAAGTCTATTTCACAGACCTTAAGCTCCTCTGCCATGGTCTCTGACCATTTTAAGCTACACTGTTCAAATGATTGGGACTGTAGAAGGAGCTGATCGTTTTTCTTTTGCAGTACACATAATTCATCCGCTAAGTCTCCAGCTGAATTGTAATGTTCTACCGTAACAACAGCATTCTTATATAGAGCCTTAGACTTATTGAGCAGCATTTGCTCTTGCAACGAAGAGATTCCCTGTATCCTTCCTTTTACTTCATTGACCTTCTCACGAAGATGCTTCATCACAGTTTGGAGTTTTTTCTGAGAAGTCATCAATTCATCTGGTACCTGTTGGACGTCTTTTATGTCTTCGGCCCCTTCTTCAGGCTCTTCTGGTAGAACATGCTCAGAAGCCCTACCGTCAGTCTTACATTCTACCTCTTCAGTCACATCATTATGGTCTCCAATATTTCCATTTATTCCGGCTTTCAAGTTCTCCTTGATAGCTGCATCTGTATACTCAGAACCCGCCGGATTCTTCTCTTCCACCACGTTCTGCATCCCATCTGAGCTCCCGTGTATCTGCAGCGGCAACGGAGTGACACATCGCTTTTCCCATTTGTTGGGACGTGGCTCCGATGTAGACTCCATGAAAGTGCGCTTGAGCTCACCAACGCCAGCCTGATGTCTCAAAATCTCATCTTGTGACTTATCCAGATCCTTGGTGTCACTCGGGAACACCGCTGGGGCTCCGGGCGCCGAACTTCCAGCCTGAGCTTCACGAGTTGCAGCTACTGATCCGAACCGCAACCCGTCCACGCCGCTGTCTTCGGCAGAAACAGATTCCTGGACAGAGTCAGTCCCCATATCTTCAGTCTTGTTCCTCACAGCTTCACTTGAGACCTCAGCTTCTGATGAGGCATCTGGCTTGGTGACTACCACTTCTATGGCTTTTTCCACCTCTGCAGCATCTCCCTCAGAGTCCTTGGCACGATACAGATCCACACCATACCTTGGTAACTTCACATTTCCAACAGCATCTACTTGGGCTGTGTTCAGTTTCAGAGTCCTGCCTTTAAAGCTCAGCTCTCCTCCTTTCACCTTAGTCTTCGCCAGGGAACCGGCCAACTGTAAAACATCTTCAGATGCCATCTTCTGTCCGACTGCAAGGTCAGCATCAGCCTTCCTCTCAGGACTCTCAACCTCCTCTGCTACCATGCCTTCCTCATTTGCACTGGTTGCTTGATTGTCATCAGATGATTCACTATCACTACCACTATCCCTGTCTGACCCCTTTTTCTCAGCCACATCTGGCTCACTTTCAGGGTTGTACACTTCATTTTCATTCACATCCTGCTCACTGTCAGGGTTATACAATTCATTCTCATTCACATCTTGATCTGGAACCTTAGTTAACATGTCATCCACAACATTAACTTCACCATCTGGTCCCTGGTTTCCCTCAGGTGGTCCCTCAAGTATGTGACTATGTGACAACCCCAGCACTATACTTCCATATAGCTCAGGTACTAGGAGCTGGCTCACGACCTCTCCCTGGACTTCAGTGTCCCTATACAACAGGTGAGTGTTTATGGCAACATGAGGAAACCTCTCCTCAGAGCCAGGCTCTTGGGAAACCTCATTTAGAACATTTATATTTTCCTGGGCCGTTTTAAGAGAGGGGTCTCGCCACTGCTCACTCTCAAAATTGTCACAGGACACAGGTAAGTCAGGGACACTCGGTTCCCGAGAACCACCATCCTCGTCTCCCAACATCACCTGCAAAGGAATTTCATCACTATCACAGTCATCATTATTATCAATATCATTATCATGATTATGATCAGTATCATCATCACTATCATGATCATCATCATTATCATTATCAGCATCAGCATCATTATCATGGTCATCATCATTATCATGATCATCATCATCATTATCATTATCATCATCATCATCATTATCACATAAGTTTAACGGCCCACTAGCATTGTGTTCCGCCCCTCGGGACTGCGCACCCTCAATAGGAGCTTCATCACACTGTCCATCAGAAACATTTTTCCCCCAGAGATCCTTAGACCGGGGAAAGTCATTACCCAATATGACGGGGGGCACCAGGTTCTTCACTACCCCCACTTCACATGAAACCTCCCCGCGTTTGGGGATCAAGTCCACGACAGTCTCTGGGTAGAGTTTGGTGTCTCCATGGACGCACACCACACTCAGGTGTTTATCAGGGATAAAGTCCCTATCAATCAGGCTGTCCCATACGGAAGTCACTGGACTCTCTGAGTCCAAGAGGGCCTGTGCTGGGCAGTCATTTACAACCACCGGGGACCCCTGTGGTCCAGTCTCTTCGGCTGAGGTGGACACACACACAGGCTCTGCGCAGGGAGAGAGGGATCCGCCAACATCACAACACATAGGCTCCCCCTCTATTGGACAGTTGGCTGCAATTTCACGACATCTCCAACACTGTCCATCACACTCTCCCACCCACACGACCCCAACAGCTGGAACGCTCTTACCGGGAGAGTTCGGCGTCCAGGAACTCTGAAGTGACGACCTCTCAGACGGCTGGTCACGGAGGCAGTCTTTGGTGGCGAAGGCCCTCTCCATCAGGCTGACCAGACGATTGGCGTCCTGGTGGTCTCCTTGTCCGACCTCTGACTGTACCTCAGGAGGACGTGCTTGGGTGTAGCGGTCCACTATCACCTTTTCAACTCCATAATCAGGTTTACTGACTGCAGACTCCCAACTGCATCTCCAGTCATGAACTCCTCTGGCACGGGCTGTCACCGTAACACCCAGCCGGGTAAGAATCTCCGCTTTCAGCTTGGCATAGTCTTGGCTGTCCTGCTCGCTCAGGTCAGCATAGGCCCTTTGGGGTTCTCCAATCAGATAGGGTGCGACCATCATGGCCCATTCAGATAGGGGCAGATTCTCCTTCTCTGCCAGTCCCTCAAACCTAGTGAGATATACCTCCACATCGTCACGAGGTGTCATCTTTTTCAGGGACCGTCTTACCGCCTTCTTTACAGCGGACAATGCAGGTGACTTTGCAACATTACTTTGGGACGATGCGCTGCAAGTCTTTTGTAGTGCTGCAACCTGCTCAAAAAATAACCGGTTATTCTCCTGCTGCTGCTGCAGGAATTGCTGCTGGGCCTGCTGCATGCGCTGCTGGTGCTGCAGGCGCTGCCGCTCCATGCTCTGCTGCATGCTCCGCTGGGCCTGGACCAGGTACTCAACGAGCTCCTCCATACTGCCGGACTTATCTGTCTCAACCACGGCAGTCTTATGTTGCACATTAACTTGCGCCATTTGTTCAAACAGCGCCTCCATGCTGTCATCCATGCTGTCAGACTTCTCTGTCTCAACAACGGCAGTCTTCACTCAAGACATACACACTCCACAGTCTTTTCCACAGAAAATTCAGCCTTGCTGTGCAGACACTTTTTTTTTTTTTCTCTGCAAAGTCTATTAGGCTACTGTCTCTTTAAGACTGCTCCAATCAGACGTTTTTGTTGACACACTTTTTTTTTTCTCTGCTGCTGCTTCAACAGACTTCTCTCCTTTATTGCTGTCTCTAAGCCACTGTGCTGCCCGCATTCTCCACCAATTGTAAGCTTTTCAGGGGATATAGCTTTGGGATCGCCGTCCGGGTAGACGGAGTGGCACGGAAACAGTTCATTCACAGACAGCAGTTCTGGTAAAAACTGGCCGCAACCAGTTTTATATAAAGTCCACAGCAAACAGAACATAAGCAAAACCAAATCATAAACATAAGCCCTGGGCTTGTCCAGCCACTTACTACACTTAGATAGATTTCCCTATCTATCCGGGTCCAGACTCTAACAGCCTGTCCCCAAAACAACAAATATGTTCAGCATTTACCAGCATGGAGTTTCACAGAGTCTCCTCTTTGTGTCTGAAGGCATATCCAACGTCCAGACTTGAGAGAGCTCCCCTCCTATTCAGCAGCTATCCGCATGGATTCTCACAGAGACTACTCCTGTGTCCGGGGTACATCGAGCACCCAGACTGAGACAGCTCATACTCCTGGAGACTCCTTCTTGTGCCTGGACTCCTTGTCCAGACTAAGCGAGCTCTCTGTCTGTGTTCGCAGACACCTACTTCTGGTCTCCTAATTAACAGCTGAGTGGTTTCAGGCCTGAGCTGCAAGTGTGTACTGAATGTAAGGTGTAGTGACCTTTCTCTACCACTAGGTTTACAAAGCCATACATTTCCCTTATACCAGTCAGCAAAGTATCTAGGTGAAATGTACACCCCATTCAACACACATACTCTCACTGTCTCACACAATGCATTAGTATTGAGGCCTTTTTAGACAGGTAAGCATCTCTGCCTGTTTCTGTTGCTTCTGGTGTTTTCTTGAATTTTGGATTTTATGATCCCTGCTGTTTGTACCGTAGTTGTCCATCTATGAATTTTATTTTGGTCTGCTATTGTTTTGTCCTGCTGCGCCCACCACCACCATTTTATGATCCCTGCTGTTTTTACCGTAGTTGTCCATCTATGAATTTTATTTTGTTATGATCTGCTACAAGCACTAAGGAAAGATGGGAATTCTATCCCTACATTAGAACTAAGCTGGATCCCTACGATGTAACGGGGAACCTGATCCTGCGACCAGACCCGCTAAAGTCCTCAGCTAGTCTGAACGAAGACCTATAGTTGCGCGGGAGGAATCCCTACAAGATCTAGGGACTGGGAGAAAAGGTGGACACCTCCTAACAGAAATTGTAGCAGGGAAAATTAAACAGAAAACAAATTACTTAGAGATCCTAAGATCAAGCAAAACTGACTGAGTAAGGCACCTAAGCACCCGGCTAGCTTAAGAGTAGATAATACAATGAAGTCCAGCAAAGCCAGAAGGGCGGAGCCAGACTAAATAGGGAAAAAAGGTCATGTGACCAGCAAACTGAAACAAAACCTAACAAGAGGGTTCTAACAGTACCCTCCCTTCTAAGAGGATCCTCCGGATCCCCTAGGACTTGGGCTTATCCGGAAACCTCTTGTGAAACGCTCTGACAAGTCTAGACGCAGAAACATCATCCGCTCTCACCGATGAGTTATCCTCGGGTCCATAACCCCTCCAAGCGACGAGGTACTGCAAACTCCCTCTATACTGTCTAGAATTTAGGATGCGGGAAATCTCATATTGCCCGTCCTCCACCACCAGGGGAACAGTGGCCGAGACGTCTCCATCTGAGACCTCAGCTTTTTTCAAGAGAGAAACATGAAACACCGGATTAATCTTCCAGGAGGTCGGAAGCTCCAACCTAACAGCAGACTGGTTAATAACCTGAAGCACCTTAAAGGGCCCTACAAACTTGGGACCCAATTTCTTAGAAGGAATCCTCAAGCGCAGATTCTTAGAGGACAACCAAACCATGTCAAACAATAGCAAACAAAACCTCTTGTCGTTTTCTATCAAAATACACTTTGGATCTTTTGTTAGCCTCCTGAAGATTACCAGATCAGTCCAAACTCTCTCCAACACACCAGAAAAATTCTCCCCTTCAGGTACAGCCGATCCCAACTTGGAAAATGACCCAAACGACGGATGTCTCCCAGTACAACAAAAAAAAAGGCGAACAACCAGCAGAAGCGGATGTATGGTTGTTAAGAGCAAACTCAGCAAGTGGCAGAAACTCCGACCACCCCTCTTGATTGTCTGCCACAAAACAACGCAAGAACTGCTCAACATCCTGGTTTTTCCTTTCTGTCTGGCCATTAGACTCAGGATGATATCCGGATGAAAACGACAAATGAACTCCCAACCTGTCACAAAAAGCGCGCCAAAAACGAGCCACAAACTGAGGTCCCCTATCAGAAACAATGTCAGTAGGAACACCATGTAGTCTGACAATCTCCTTGACAAAGACCTTAGCGAGAGTCTTAGCGCAGGGCAGTTTGATGAAAGGAACCAAGTGACACATCTTGCTAAAATGGTCCACGACCACCCAGATGACAGTGAAACCCTCAGAGGGGGAAGGTCAGTAATAAAGTCCATAGCCAAATGTGTCCAAGGTGCACTAGGGACCTCCAGAGGGCAAAGCAACCCCGCAGCAGGAGTATGAGAAGACTTAGATCTAGCACACACCGTGCATTGACGCACCCACTTAATGACTTCCTTCTGCCATCCAGGCCACCAAAAGCTGCGACCCACAAGTCTCTTGGTCTCAGAGATTCCAGGATGACCTGCCAACCGATAGTCATGACATTCAACAAACAAATCTCTCCTCAGGGTACCAGGCACAAACAACCTCCCATGCGGCGTGTTAGATGGGGCATTCTCCTGTGCTTTAAGAATCTCATCTTCCAACACGGAGTCCAAAACAGCAATAACAACCCCCTCTTGCAAAATGTTTTCCTCCTCCTCAGCACTCACCATAGGAGAAAAGTTGCGAGACAAAGCATCAGCTTTAACATTTTTAGTACCTGGGATGTAAGTAACGGTAAAATTAAACCGCGAGAAAAACAGTGCCCACCTAGCCTGAC
Organism: Oophaga sylvatica; assembly: GCA_033576555.1. Classification (NCBI taxonomy): domain Eukaryota; kingdom Metazoa; phylum Chordata; class Amphibia; order Anura; family Dendrobatidae; genus Oophaga; species Oophaga sylvatica. The sequence continues at coordinate 113,884 of JARQOD010000454.1, read as the reverse complement.
AGGCATTCAAGCGTTTGGCAGCATCAAGGTAGACCAGATTTTTATGATCGGTGAAGACTTGAACGGGAAATTCCGCTCCCTCCAAAAAATGACGCCAGTGTTCAAATGCGAGTTTAATTGCCAACAATTCCCGATTACCGATATCATAATTTAGTTCAGACTCAGAAAATTTCTTTGAAAAAAAAGCACAGGGATGTACTCCATCCGTCTTTTCCTGAGACAACACCGCGCCGACCCCCACAGAAGAAGCATCAACCTCAACCAAAAACGGTTTAGTCACATCAGGCTGCATAAGGATTGGAGCAGAGCTGAACCTCTCCTTTAGCAACACAAAAGCTTCAATGGCCTCAGTAGTCCACTGAACCGCATCAGCACCTTTCCTGGTGAGATCGGTCAGAGGTTTGGCAATCACAGAAAATTTTTTAATGAATTTTCTATAATAATTGGTGAACCCCAAAAACCTCTGTATTGATTTCACACCAATAGGTCTAGGCCAATCCTGCACAGCTTGTACTTTCACCGGGTCCATCTCAAAACCTTCACTGGAGACAATGTAGCCCAAAAAACTAAGTCTCTGTACAGCGAACTCACATTTTTCTAGCTTGGCAAAAAGTGAATTATCACTCAGTAACTGTAATACTTCACGCACACTCCTCCAATGAGACTCCAAATCCGGTGAATAAATCAAAATGTCATCCAAATACACAACCACACTTCTGCCGATCAAAGGTCTAAGGATGTCATTAATAAGATTCTGAAAAAATGCCGGAGCACTGGAAAGCCCAAAAGGCATAACCAGATTCTCAAAATGACCCAGTGGAGTGTTAAACGCAGTCTTCCATTCATCCCCCTCCTTCATGCGCAACAAATTGTATGCCCCTCGAAGATCAATTTTCGAGAACCACTTGGCTCCCACTAACTGGTTAAACAAATCAGGAATCAATGGCAGTGGGTAAGGATTGCGTACAGTAATCTTATTAATCTCACGAAAGTCTAGACAAGGCCGTAAACCGCCGTCCTTTTTTTTAACAAAACAAAATCCAACCGTCACAGGAGACTTAGAAGTCCTATTGTGACCGGCGGCCAAGCTTGTCTGTATGTATTCCTCCAAAGCCTTTCTCTCAGGAATAGTCAAATTAAATAAACGACTTTTAGGAAGAGTTGCTCCAGGGACAAATTCAATTGCACAATCATAATCTCTATGAGGAGGCAATACCTGCGATTCCTTATCAGAAAAAACTTTCCAAAAATCCTGAATAGGTACAGGTAACTCCCCCTTAACTACAGCAGCAATACGCCTGTTACAACACTTGTCATAACAATTAGGACTCCAGGAATTAATTTCATTGGTAGACCAATCCAGTACTGGATTGTGCAATTTTAACCAGGGTAACCCCAAAATCACCGGTGAGGGCAAATTATTCAACACTACCAAATCCAAATTCTCTTGATGAACACCATTAATAGTAAGAGGAAATTCACAGATATGGTGAGTAACATTTTTCAAGGGAGAACCATCCACAGAAACCACATTAATAGGGGAAGACAGAAGTTTGGGTTTTAATTTTAGTTTTTCCAAAAATTTCCCATCAATCACATTGAGAGTTGAACCACAATCCACAAATACCCGAAACTCCATTAATTCCTCCTCAACAGCAGTGGTAGCAGAAAGAAAGACACCTTTATTGTTTAAACAAGCTATACGGGTGAAACTGACCTCATTTTTTTTTCTCTTTATTCATTCGAAGCGCACAGTTCTTAATAAAATGCTTAGATTTGCCACAATAGAAACACAAACCTTCAGCAAATCTGCGGTCTTTTTCCCGAGAGTGAGGTGCCATTGCTCTAATTTCCATCGGCTCTCCAATGTCAGTATAGTCCCTCTCCAGACTTGGAGCTGACAAGGCAGATTTACTCTCATTAACCCTTGCACGCAGTCTCCTATCCACCCGTATGGCTAATTGCATAGCCTCTTGCAAGTTACCAGGTATAGGATAAGCAATCAGCAAATCTTTAACCCTTTCACTTAACCCTGCAAGAAATAAACTTTTCAAAGCTGAATCGTTCCACCCCACCTGAGTGGACCACCTTCGGAAGTGAGTACAATATTTTTCCACATTACCTGATCCCTGTCTCAAACGTCTCAATTCTGTCTCAGCTGATGAAACACGATCAGGATCGTCATACAATAACCCCAAAGCAGAAAAAAAACTATCCACTGATCTAAAGCATGGATCACTAGGCTGCAGAGAAAAGGCCCAGTCCTGAAGTTCTTTGCGCAAAAGTGAAATTATGAATCCTATGCGCTTTGATTCATCACCAGAGGATCTGGGTCTCAAACGGAAATACAACAAGCAAGCATTTTTAAAAGAAAAAAAATCTTGTTCACCAAAAAATAAATCAGGCAAACGTACCTTTGACTCCACGAAATGTGCTCCAGAACAACTACTCACGTGTTGCTGGATCTCAGCCACCTCCAGAGAGAGTCCCTGCAGGCGTTGAGCCAAATCCTGAACCGACACCATGATGGAAACAGAAAATCTTTCCTTAGAAATTTTTTATATTTTTTTTTTCTTGGCTGGACTTACTGTTATGATCTGCTACAAGCACTAAGGAAAGATGAGAATTCTGTCCCTACAATAGAACTAAGCTGTATCCCTACGATGTAACGGGGAACCTGATCCTGCGACCAGACCCGCTAAAGTCCTCAGCTAGTCTAAATGAAGACCTATAGTTGCGAGGGAGGAATCCCTACAAGATCTAGGGACTGGGAAAAAAGGTGGACACCTCCTAACAGAAATTGTAGCAGGGAAAATTAAACAGAAAACAAATTACTTAGAGATCCTAAGATCAAGCAAAACTGACTGAGTAAGGCACCTAAGCACCCGGCTAGCTTAAGAGTAGATAATACAATGAAGTCTAGCTAAGCCAGAAGGGCGGAGCCAGACTAAATAGAGAAAAAAGGTCATGTGACCAGCAAACTGAAACAAAACCTAACAAGAGGGTTCTAACATATTTAGGTCTGCCATTGTTTTGTCCTGCCGCGCCCACCACCACCATTTTATGATCCCTGCTGTTTTTACCGTAGTTGTCCATCTATGAATTTTATTTTGATCTGCCATTGTTTTGTCCTGCTGCGCCCACCACCACCATTTTATGATCCCTGCTGTTTTTACCGTAGTTGTACATCTATTAATTTTATTTAGGCAATGAAACTCCTCACCGGTTATGCCGGTAATCTAGGGCATCTAGGACACCGACCCTGACCAGCTAGCATACCAAACTCCTCACCAATTAAGTCGATATTCTAGGGGCTTATTTCAGCCGGGCCCTAACCACACACACGCATGACCACACTGGCACAAAGCATATAAAGATTGACACTAGCGCATGGCGGCCCAGCCATGCCACCCTTTTATAGTAACAGCTACAGGACCTGCCAGAAACAAGGACCAATGAAACTGTTTCAGAACACCAGTAGTCACAGGACCTTCCTGGTGGACCAATAGGAGCCGCTGCAGGACCTGAGCATGTGACCCCTGATCTCCAATGAGAGATCTCACCCTGGGCATGCTCAGAAGGGGAAAACAAGGACTTTGTCCTAAAGACTTCTGCTCGCCGCTAACCAGTACTGGCCACAATAGCAGAGCCTGGAGATGCAGCAGTAATCCTCTGCACACTGTTAGACTGGGTGAGACGCTGGGACCGACGTCTAAGCTGAGCAGAGTCCACTGCGGCCGGAGACGAATGGGAGACCGCAGCCGGGATGGCTCGAGATTCCCCTTGTGCAGAAGCAGGAACTCGACCTCTAACACCCACCACCACCACCATTTTATGATCCCTGCTGTTTTTACTGCAGTTGTCCATCTATGAATTTTATTTTGGTCTGCCATTGTTTTGTCCTGCCACGCTCATCACCACCATTTTATAATCCCTGCTGTGTTCTATGTTGTAGGCTATGTACGCATTTTATTTAACCATTCTGCCGTTCTCACATAATCCTTTTTTTATTACAGATGGCCGATATGCAAGATTTCCTGCTTGACTTCATAGAGATGTACCGCTCGATGCCTTGCCTGTGGAAAATAAAGTCGGCGGATTACAGCAAGAGGTTGAAAAAGAAGGAGGCGTACCAAAAACTGGTGGAGCTTTGCAAAAACCGTTACCCCGATGAACCAGTGGATGAGTCATCGGTCAAAAACCGGATTCAGGCCCTCCGCACAGTTTACAAGAAGGAATTGAATAACGTAGAGAATTCTAGCAAGTCTGGAGCCGGGTCTGAAGATGTTTATGTCCCCAAATTGTGGTACTTTGATCTTTTTGCTTTCACAAGGGACCAAGAAATACCAAGACAAATGGCTTTCATGTTGGCACCAGACCCAGTGATCCAGCAAGACTCCCCTGTCATACATGTAAGTACCTTTGTATTAAAACACATTTGAATGTACATGCCCAAGTGGACTTGAAATGAAAAATATAATTGTAAAATGTAGATAAAATAGCTACATTTATCCCTTCATGTACTGATAATTTATCTAGTTCAACGGTTGAGGCCTATCCATTTAACATACCGTTGAAGGACAGTTAATAACCATTGATACAAGTCCCGTTCTCACATTTTTGCTGTATTTGGGTGTTATAGTGTGAAGATAAATTTCATTTTCTTTGTGATTTAACATTTGTTTTTTTGTTCACGCAGGACACAGAAGAGGCTGTCTCCAACACCTCCGTCAAACACGACTGAAGAAGACACCATGGCGTTGGTACAAGAGGACGAAACATTTGAGCCACCATCCTCATCTGTGCGGAGCCGACTTACATTTTCAGGCAGAAAAAGGAAGGCCCCCACCTCGTCTACTCCAGAATTTATCGAAATAGCCCAAAAAGTCCTAACGACATCACAGAACCAACCCCATATCACAGGCTTTGCTTACTATGCAAATGAGAAGCTACCTACATTGGATCCGATACAGCGTGTTCATGCAGAAAGAGTCATGCTTGAGGTGTTGAGTCAAGCGACTACTGGAAAACTTATAGACACGTCTGGTGTCACAGACTGACAGCACTACCCGCAGTACTCTTGGCCGCACAATCCTGAGCCTCTCGACACAACAATGAGGCGAGGGATAGATCAGCCGAACCCAAGCCTTGTTCCACCACCTTTTTTTTCTACACCGCCAAGGCAACGTGGTAATGACAACGAAACATTTTACCAACAGTTGTAGTTTGTCAAATATTTTCAAAAGTTTTTTGTTGTGTATATATTTTTTTACATTGTTACATTTATTTTAATAAAAATCTTATTTATCTAGTGAATTGTAGTCTTTTATTCTTGTGTTTGTTATTAATGTCAACAATATTGTTGATAACTATTAAAGGGAATCTGTCACCCTAAATTGGCGGGATATTTAAATGATGGCAGTCAGGTCAGATGGGCGGTGTTTTGGGTACTTGCCTTAACATGTTGTTCGCCGTTGTCTCCATTATTTCTGGGAATTGTAGTCGTTGCCCTCCATATAACGCGCCTACGCATTGCAATCTGCGGGCAAAGCATACTGCGCGTGCGCAATTCAAGATTGCAATGTGCACGCGCGTTATATGGAGGGCAACGACTACAATTCCCAGAAATAATGGAGACAGCGGCGAACAACATGTTAAGGCAAGTACTCAAAACACCGCCCATCTGACCTGACTGCCATCATTTAAATATCCCGCCAATTTAGGGCGACAGATTCCCTTTAAATTGTTTTATTTTTATTCCATCAACTTGTATCTACTTGGCACACACGGGGTCATGGGAGTACCAGCAGTCATAGGAGTTCCAGCATTGGTAAAAAAAATAAAATGAAAAAAAATTTCAAAAATTAACATTTCTTTTAAAGGCCGTGGTCACACTAGCGCTAAAACCTTATAATAAAAAATAACAAATAATACAGCACATCTGCGTATATAAACTTAAAATATATAAATATATATTTTTAATAACTTTTTTTTTAAACGTGTAACAAAAACAAAGAAAAACAGTTATTGACTGCCCCCTGTTTGGAGGCCATCCACATCCTCTCCAGCATCACCCCGTGGTCATGCATAGCTGCCATAGTTGCGGTCATCGCTGACATCAGCCGCCTGTGCGATGCCAACAGGTCCTGGGCAGTGGGGATTTCTGTGGAGGTAATGGTAAAAGTTAACCAGGGAATTCTGTTTGCAACATCAACTTTAGTTACATGTTTGCTGTTTAACACTTACGGTTTTGGGCCGACTGCGCTTCACCCGAGGAGGCGCTTACCGCCCACCCAGAACCTGTGGCACCACTGGCTAGGGAAACACAGAAAAATATATATATCACGACAGCCCTTACACATTTTAAGACCTAACAAAGTTGTCAAACTTGTCGGAAGCTTATTATGTGTGTAAATTACCTGAAGGCGAGCCTGCATAAATGTCATGGAGTGACGCCGGAGAGAATCCTATGGGGGATGGGGTAGATGACCCCAAAAGTGGGGGGGGGGGGTAGCTGCCGGCGAAGGGGTAGCTGGGGGTGGTGGTGCAGGTGGTGATGGCGCTGCGGGGGATGGTGGTGCAGCAGGTGAAGGTGGTGCTGCAAACAAAAAATACAATTGAGTGAAATAATCCTTCTACAAATCCCATCACTGCTGTACTCCCATCACTGCCTGTAACCCCATCACTACTGGTACTGGCTGTACTGCCGGTACTCCTGTCACTGCCAGTACTTCCGTCAATGCCTGTAACCCCCTCACTACTGGTACCCCCATCACTACTGGTGCTCCCGTCACTGCCTGTAACCCCCTCACTACTGGTACTCCCGTCACTGCCGTACTCCCGTCACTGCGGGTGCATTGATCTCCAGATACCCTCACCAACACTCACCACGATGCCTGCGAAGCTGTGCACGGATGCTGGCGACCCTATCGCTTGACCTGTAGCACAGGTCCGCCAGCTTCTTATTTGGGTGGGTGCCCGCTCCACCCCGAACCGCCAAAATAGACCCCTCTTGATTCGGCGGAGGACCGCCTTCCTGTGATGCATGGGACACGCAATCGGGAGCCTGCACTCATAGTCCCATGCATCACAGCGTTGAATAAGGTATCACACCGCCACTGCGATCGCAAAGTGACGCTTCCCAGCATGGTGCCCCTGCCACGCACAGACATGAGACGCCATTGCGATCGCAAAGTAACGGTTCCCAGCATGGTGCCCCTGCTACTCACAGACATGAGACGCCATTGCGATCGCAAAGTGACGGTTCTCAGCATGGTGCCCCTGCCACGCACAGACATGAGACGCCATTGCGATCGCAAAGTGATGGGTCCCAGCATGGTGCCCCTGCCATGCACAGACATGAGACCCCATTGCGATCGCAAAGTAACGGTTCCCAGCATGGTGCCCCTGCTACTCACAGACATGAGACGCCATTGCGATCGCAAAGTGACGGTTCTCAGCATGGTGCCCCTGCCACGCACAGACATGAGACGCCATTGCGATCGCAAAGTGATGGGTCCCAGCATGGTGCCCCTGCCATGCACAGACATGAGACGCCATTGTGATCGCAAAGTGATGGTTCTCAGCATGGTGCCCCTGCCACGCACAGACATGAGACGCCATTGCGATCGCAAAGTGATGGTTCCCAGCATGGTGTCACGCGGTCTTATGATATGTGTACGATGTCAGTAAACTATTCTTAAAAGAACAACACTCTATACAACATATAGATTAGCAACATCAGCATGTAAATATAGAATAGATTTACCTGACACGATATCCGTTGAACTCAGGGTTAATCTTGAGGACTTGATACACTGTCACAGGAAAGAGGAGGACCGGGGTCTAACCTGACCCTAAACTGGGGTCCTAACTAATCCCTCACCTTGGAGGTACTGATAATGGTTCAGAGGTCCAAGTCTCCAGCCTAACCCTGTCTCCTATCAGTCCCTGAACCCTGTAATCAGTCCTAAGAAGGATTCTGATTACCACCAAAGGGATATGGGCTGATCTCTGCTAAATACACCGATTAGACATATAAGACAGACTGGAGAAAACACAGACTTGCATACACACTCAAACACAGAAGGAACATAAATGATCTGGGATATTAAACTCTAAGCAAGGTGAGCTTAAAACAACTAAGGAGCTCTTTAACTTAAGTCTATACAGATACAATTCTATCTGTGGTCTGCATGAAGAATTTCACTGGCAACTCCCAACACAGACAACCAGAGATTTAAAGGAAACCAATCAACAAATAATTAATTGCAGCCGGGAGGAACTGCACCCAGTCCCAGAACTGAGCACAGACAGAATTAACTCCCTAACTGCCAAACACAAAGAAACAGCAACTCAGCTGTGAGAAGTCAGAATGTGCAACCGCGACGATCTTCGTGGCGATGCACACATGACAGTACCCCCCCTTCTACGAGGGGCCTCCGGACCCTCAGGGCCAGGTTTGCCCGGGTGAGTTCTGTGGAAGGTCCGCACCAAACGATCTGCGTTAATGTCAGACGCAGGAACCCACGTCCTCTCCTCTGGACCATACCCCTTCCAATGCACCAAGTACTGAAGGGACCGGCGATTCAGACGTGAGTCAATGATCTTTGACACTTGAAACTCCAAGTTACCATTGACCACCACTGGAGGAGGAGGTAGAGGTGATGGTATGACTGGTGCCACGTACCTCTTAAGTAATGACTTGTGGAACACATTATGAATTTTAAACGTAGGAGGGAGGTCCAGACGAAATGCCACAGGATTAATTATGGAACTGATACTGTACGGCCCGATGAATCTGGGGCCCAGCTTCCAGGAGGGAACTTTAAGTTTTATATTCCTGGTAGACAACCATACCAGATCGTTCACATTAAGATCTGGACCAGAAACTCTCCTCCTATCAGCCATACGTTTATAACGGTTCACCATAGCACTCAGATTATTCAATACACCTCTCCACACTGAAGCAAGTGACGACGAGAAACGCTCCTCCTCAGGAACCCCAGAAGGGCCCCCCCCATTGAATGTACAAAACTGGGGATGAAAACCATATGCCCCAAAAAACGGGGACTTACCAGTGGACTCGCTCCGCCTGTTGTTAAGAGCGAACTCTGCCAGAGGCAAGAAAGAAGACCAGTCCTCCTGGTTCTCTGAGACAAAACACCGAAGATAAGTCTCTAGGCTTTGATTCAGACGCTCTGTCTGACCATTGGTCTGCGGATGAAAAGCCGAGGAAAATGACAATTGCATCCCCCGACGTAAACAAAATGCCCTCCAAAACTTGGACACAAACTGAGACCCCCTATCTGACACCACATCAGAAGGCAACCCATGAAGTCTCACAATCTCCCCAATGAACACCAGCGCCAGAGTTTTAGCATTAGGGAGGGCAGGAAGAGCAATGAAATGTGCCATCTTACTGAACCTGTCAACAACCACCAGTATGACAGTCTTCCCTGACGACTGAGGAAGGTCCGTGATGAAGTCCATAGACAAATGAGTCCATGGACGCTCCGGAAGTTTCAAGGGTAAGAGGGTCCCAGACGGACAGGTATGAGGGGTCTTAGAGCGAGCACAAACCCCACAGGACGCGACAAAAGTTAAAACATCTTTATTAACGTTAGGCCACCAAAACCGGCGAGAAAGGAGATCTAAAGTAGCCTTACTCCCTGGATGTCCTGCTAAAGCAGAATTATGATGTGCCTCAATAACCTTTTGTCTCAACTGATTTGGGACAAACAGTCTGCCTGGAGGTCCTGCAGGGGCGTCCCCCTGAGCCTCTAACACCTCCTCCTCAAGCTCAGAACATACAGCCGACACTACAATTTACATGCTTCCCTGAAGGTAAAAAATTTGTCTCGCCCACCAGTGAACCTGTCCGGGAGAGCCACTTTAGGTTCAAATCTGGTTTTCTCCGAGGGAGACAAAACTTTGGACTTAATGTCCGTCAGCTCCATGGATAATCCCTGCAACTGCAGAGCCAGCTGGGCTACTGGGAATAATTTTATGGGCCAGTGAAAATGTCACGCGGTCTTATGATATGTGTACGATGTCAGTAAACTATTCTTAAAAGAACAACACTCTATACAACATATAGATTAGCAACATCAGCATGTAAATATAGAATAGATTTACCTGACACGATATCCGTTGAACTCAGGGTTAATCTTGAGGACTTGATACACTGTCACAGGAAAGAGGAGGACCGGGGGTCTAACCTGACCCTAAACTGGGGTCCTAACTAATCCCTCACCTTGGAGGTACTGATAATGGTTCAGAGGTCCAAGTCTCCAGCCTAACCCTGTCTCCTATCAGTCCCTGAACCCTGTAATCAGTCCTAAGAAGGATTCTGATTACCACCAAAGGGATATGGGCTGATCTCTGCTAAATACACAGATTAGACATATAAGACAGACTGGAGAAAACACAGACTTGCATACACACTCAAACACAGAAGGAACATAAATGATCTGGGATATTAAACTCTAAGCAAGGTGAGCTTAAAACAACTAAGGAGCTCTTTAACTTAAGTCTATACAGATACAATTCTATCTGTGGTCTGCATGAAGAATTTCACTGGCAACTCCCAACACAGACAACCAGAGATTTAAAGGAAACCAATCAACAAATAATTAATTGCAGCCGGGAGAAACTGCACCCAGTCCCAGAACTGAGCACAGACAGAATTAACTCCCTAACTGCCAAACACAAAGAAACAGCAACTCAGCTGTGAGAAGTCAGAATGTGCAACCGCGACGATCTTCGTGGCGATGCACACATGACACATGGTGCCCCTGCCACGCACAGAAATGAGACGCCATTGCGATCGCAAAGTGATGGTTCCCAGCATGGTGCCCCTGCCATGCACAGACATGAGACGCCATTGCGATCGCAAAGTGATGGTTCCCAGCATGGTGCCCCTGCCATGCACAGACATGAGACGCCATTGCGATCGCAAAGTGACGGTTCTCAGCATGGTGCCCCTGCCACGCACAGACATGAGACGCCATTGCGATCGCAAAGTGATGGGTCCCAGCATGGTGCCCCTGCCATGCACAGACATGAGACGCCATTGTGATTGCAAAGTGATGGTTCTCAGCATGGTGCCCCTGCCACGCACAGACATGAGACGCCATTGCGATCGCAAAGTGATGGGTCCCAGCATGGTGCCCCTGCCATGCACAGACATGAGACGCCATTGTGATCGCAAAGTGATGGTTCTCAGCATGGTGCCCCTGCCACGCACAGACATGAGACGCCATTGCGATCGCAAAGTGATGGTTCCCAGCATGGTGCCCCTGCCACGCACAGACATGAGACGCCATTGCGATCGCAAAGGGACGGTTCTCAGCATGGTGCCCCTGCCACGCACAGACATGAGACGCCATTGCGATCGCAAAGTGACGGTTTATAAAATAATGACAAAGCTTATGTACAGTTACAATGTAAACTTTATTACAGAAGTAATTACAGAGAATGAAAAACATTTGTAAACATGGTAAAAATGCGGTCTACTAGATCTGATGCTGCCAAGTAACAGCCCCAGGCCCGTTAAAGTATTGGCAGTACTTGTGTCGGCAGGCCTTCGCATCGTCCTTGCTCCTGCCTTGATTGACAGATTGAAGGCCTGCAATAGTGGGATCATTTTCACGCCATTCTCCGAGCACCACGTCATCATTGCTTTCCGAGTCCATGAAGCTTGGCGGACTGTAAGCAACAGCATCGCGTTGGCGAAGAAAATTGTGCAGCACGCAACAGGCCAACACCACAGAGTCTATAGATTCCAGCTTCATGTTGATCGGAGTGTGGAAAACCCTGAAGCGGTTGGCCATTATGCCGAAGGCATTCTCGACAACGCGCCGCGCCCTAGACAGTCTGTAATTAAAAATACGCCTTTCCTCTGTCAAAGTCTTTTGTGGGTACGGTTTCACAAGATGCGCATGAAGGAGGAAGGCTTCATTGCCCACAAAAACAAAGTTAAGGTTGGCGGTGGTGTCCATGTTGGTTGGCAAGTGCAGTTCATTGTTATGCAAGCGTTCACCAAAAATAGTGTGCTCCAAAATGGCACCGTCAGAAACCCTTCCATTAATGCCAACATCAACGTTTAGAAATTCATAATTGGCATTAACAAGGGCCATGAGAATCACGCTGAAGTAGCCCTTGTAGTTATAGTAATAGGATCCGCTGTTGGCTGGTTGCATGTTCCGCACATGTTTGCCATCCAAGGCACCGCCACAGTTTGGGAAATGCCAAATACGTTCAAAATCAGAGGCAATATTTTGCCATTCCGCCACGGATTTTGGAAAAGGCATGTAGCTCTGTAAACTGCGGACAATGGTGTTGCATGTCTCTGGAATTAATATGCTAAGGAGCGATCGAGAAACAGCAGCAGAAAATTGCAAGTCTTTCATTGAACGTCCGGTTGCCAGAAATCACAGTGTTACTTACAAAAGTTCTTCTGCTGAAACAGCTGCACGCATCCGTGTATCCTGCCGTTCAATGAGTGGCCTCACAGCTTCCAGTAGGAGCTTGAATGAATCCTCCGACATCCGTAGATAATTTCGGAAATCCTGCGGATTCTTCTCCTGCAACTCCCTCACTAGATGCATGTGGGTGAATTTGGACCTCTGCTCCAGCCATTCTCTGGTCCACATGCGACGCTTTCATTTGGAGCGCCTCTCTTCCACCCGCGCCTCTTCTTGACGATCTCCCTCCATCAATAATGCAGCTACCACAATCACACGCTCCGTGGTGGTCATGTTCATTATGTGCAACCTGTCCGGTAAAGAAGAGAAAAGTTAATTAATAAAGTATTTAAAAAAATAAAGTAATTGTTTCTTGTTAACATTGCATTAGTTACCATTGAAAAAACAGCTTATAAAAGCCTAAAATGATACCTCAAAAAGAAACAAAGATCTTAAAATTGCAGTGGTGGGCGCGGCAAAAAAAAAAAAATCCCAGCAACATGTCTGTATATATATTGGAGGTAAGCAGACAAAAAGAAAAGATGTGTTAACCAAAAAACGCATCACACAACATCACAAACAATATGTACCTTGCAAGGGAAATCCAAATATCCAGAAGGTATAAATGGCAAAGATGAAGCGCTGTAGCGACTCTGACAGGATCGCAAAACCCCCACACACGATAGTATCCTCGCAACAACGCACAAAGGACTATCACCAGAACGTTGGAGTCATCCACAAAGCGCTCTGGAACAATGGATGGGGCCGCAGTTACATTTTCATTTATTGCTGAGGTGATGTTGTGGCCACCAATCGGAGCTGAGGGGCGTTACGAAAGAAAACCTAGTCCCGCCTGCGCCGCTGACAAATGAGTCGCCAACGAGGTCGCTCGTCGTCCATAAAGGGTGTCAAACTCAGCGATTCAGGCTCACCAGCGGGACACCAACGATCAAAATATGGCCCAGAACATTCGTGCACGATCAGTGACATCACAGCGGGGCCACATCGCTGATACATGTCACACACAGCGATGTCGCTGCTGCGTCATAAAATCGGTGCCACTTAAGCGATCTCGCTAGCGATCTCGCTTAGTGTGACAGTACCTTAACACTTGTGGTTATCTTTATACTGCTAGAACACGGAGCGTTAAGGACAAGTGTGCTAGTATTACTACCTATGTATTGGCAAGCTACAACTAGAAAGACTATTACCTAGTGTGACACGTGCAGTTATTTCTATATTGTTAGCGCACATAACATCAAATTTAAGCATATTTTTAGCGTTTTTATTACGTTGTGTTATTATTGTTTTTAACCTTGTCAGCATTGTCACCTCTGGACTTTATTAATGTTTGCATATCCAGCATAGTTGTAAGCGCAGGTTCCTTTCTTTGTGATTTATTTAACTTTCAACATCCTGTTCTTAAATGTCCCATTCAGTTTTTCTACTTTCCCGTTGCTTTGGGGGTGGTAGGGAGTGTGTAGACCTTAATCTGACCCTACTGCTGACCAAATCTCTCGTGTCAGATTTGCTGTGGATGCGGGTCCCTGATCACTCTCTATCACTTCTGGAACCCCGTATCTGCACACTATTTCTGAAAGTAGCTTCTTTGCAGTAGTCTTTGCTGACTAGTTCCTCACTGGGAAAGCTTCTGGCCATCCTGAGAACACATCTACGACCACAAGGGCATACTCCTCCACTTGGCGGCATCTGGATGTGGTCTATCTGGATCCTCTTAAGGGGTACAGTGGTCTGGCCAGATGATGTGGAGGGACTTTTTCCACACGTCCAGGGTTGCATTTGCCGCAGCTCAGACAGCCGCTAGTGAATTTGACTGTTAGGGTGGAAATCCCTGGAGCGAACCAGTAAGCACCAATCAGATCATTCATCTGTGTCTTCATCTGTGCCCATTGAACCACCATAATGTACATGCTTCGAGGTAGACAGGGTTTGGAGTCCATTGCATATATCCTTCCTTCACATGTTGCTCCTTCCGCATCCAGCTCTTCTCCTTTAGAGCCTGGTCCTGCAACTTCTTGAACAGATCCCAGGACATCACTGTCAGTTTTCTTGTCTGCAGTTGTCATGTAGTAGCCGTTCGGCTCTTCTACCTCTCCCACTTCTCCATGTTGCCTTCCTTTGACAGCTTCTTTGGCTGCCATGTCCGCCATGTTATTGCCTCGTGCCTCTTCTGTATTCAGTTTTCCATGCGCTTTGACTTTCAAAATTGCCACCATTTTTTGGAAGTTGGAGTGCTTCCAGCAGGTCCCTGATGGCTCCATGATGCTTCACGGTTGTCCTGCTTGCTGTGATGAAGTCCCTCGCAGCCCAGATGGGTCCAAAGTCATTTGCTATGCCATGCGAGTACCTGGAATCGGTATAGATGTTCCCAGTTTTGCTTTTTGCCATTTGGCAGGCCTTCGTCATGGCTATCAGTTCTGCTTCCTGGGCTGACAGGCTAGGTGGCAAACTTCTGGACCATAGGATTTCTTGATTGCTGGTCACTGCACATCCCGTGTGGAATCTTCCATCATCTGGAAATCTGGAACCATCCACATAAAGGATAAATTCTGGGTTGGTCAGTGGCTCATCCGCCACATTGGGTAATCCTGCTGTTTCCTGTTGCATGATGCTGAAACAATCATGATCAGTCCGGATCAAATCAAGATCCTTGTGAAGATTTTGCTCTGAAGAGTCCTGCAGATTTTGTTCTGAAGAGTCCTGCAGATTTTGTTCTGAAGAGTCCATATCCACAATCCCCCTTGGGAGTGGCAGTAGAGTGGCCGGTTGAGGACCGTGCATCTGGAGATGATGACATTGTCAGGCAAAAGCAGAGAGCACTGGAGGTGAAGATGCCTGGCGGTGGAGAGATGTTTTGGCTGAGTTTGATTGAGGATTGCTGAGATGTCGTGCAGAGCGAGAATTTCCAGTGGATGTCCAAGAATGATGTCAGTAATCTTATCCAAAAGGGTGCTGAAAATACTGCTCTCAAGCAGGAGGGGGCTTCTCTTGCAACTGGATCCAGGCGGGCTGAGAAGTAGCGTAAAGGTCTCTGTTTTCCCCAATGAGTATGTGTCAGGACACCAGTTGCATGACCTTCTTTTTCCATTAGGTAAAGATGGAAGGGCTTCTCGTAGTCAGGTAGGCCTAGTTCTGGTGCTGAGACTATAGAGTCTTTCAATTTCCTGAACGAGGTGAAAGCTGCATCTGACAGAAGGAACAGGATTGCATTGATGCAATCGTACAGAGGCTGCATTAAGATGGAGGCGTCAGTAATCCAGGTTCTGCAATACGAAACTAGACCAAGGAAGGCTTGCAGTGTCTTTGGTGTTGTTGAGGGAGCCATCTTCTCCACAGTGGCCTTCCGGTCATCTGTCAGGTGTTTCATCTGGCGGGCATACAGTGTCCCAGGAAAGTAACTCGTTTCTGACACCTCCACTGGACTATGTTCTTCAAGACCTTGCATTGCTGCTCCTCCAGGTAGAGTAGGAGAGACAAGGAATGGGCTGTGCAGGTATCAACATCAGCTGCACAGAGGAGAACTTCGTCCACGTATTGTAGAAGAACGACTTCTGCACGGTCTGTAATCCAGTTGGCGAGGATGGAAGACATTGCCTTGGTGAACTGAGAAGGGCTGTTCTGAGCCCCTTGGGGCATCACTGTCCATGTATACTGCATCCCCTGGTGCGTGAAGGCAAACAGGAACTGGTCATCCAGGTGAAGGGGAACACTGAAGAAAGCGTTTGCCAGGTCGATCACTGTGAACACTGTTGCTGGCACATTTGAGAGCAGAGTGAGCAGCTTCAGCACAATTGGGGTTTCAAATACCGTAGCCTCGTTCACGGCCCTCAGGTCATGCACCATTCTGTAGTTGGCTGGTTCTCCTTTTACAGTCTTTTTTACCCCACGCCACAACAGCACCCACCGAGAGAGGGGATCTGCTCCCAAGGACAGGGAACCTACAGATGAAAAGAGGCGGTCCCCCTCGCCCCACAGCAGATTTGCCTTCCCTCCTTTTTCCTTGACCCTTCCACTTTCACACGCTGGTGTGAGAATGGTACTGTTAGAGTACCTAGATAGGACCCGGCCCTGGAGGAAGAGTAGGGCTCTGTTTATCTCCTTCCAGGGCCACAGAAAAGGGTCGGGGGTCATGAAGTCGACACTGGCCAGGTGGATATGGGATGCCATCTTCTCAGCCTATACCACCGCAGGTGAGACTCCCCCAGAGGGAATTAAGGCTCACTCTACTCGGGCTATGGCGGCCTCCTGGGCCGAGTGAGCCAATGTTTCAATTGAGCTGATCTGCAAGGCAGCTACCTGGGCCTCACCATCTACGTTCTTTAGACACTACTGGCTTGATTTGTCCTCTCTTACGGAGCTTCAGTTTGGTAGATCGGTTTTGGGCACAATAGTCCCCCCCTGAATAAGTCTCTGTAAGTCTCTCGGTGGATGCTGTCGTGGTGTGGGGGAAAACCCCCGATCACTTACCGGAAATCGTGTTTTATAGAGCCACGACAGCACCCACTCACTTCCCTTCCTGATTTGTTCACACAATTGCAGTGTGTGTGCTTTAGGCCATTTGCACGGTGTCATCTCACCTTAAGATTCATATAGTTAGCGTATATAGACTAATTGCCTCATGGCGGTTCCTCTCAAATGCTCTGTAAACCAACTGTGGGGCGAGGGGGACCGCCCCTTTTTATATGTAGGTTCCCTGTCCTTTCTCGGTGGGTGCTGTCGTGGCTCTATAAAACACGATTACCGGTAAGTAATCTGGGGTTTCTTCACTGGGAAAAGCGAGGTGTTGCAAGGTGATGTGCAGGGAATTATGACACCTATTTCCAGGAAGACTTTCAGTAGGTCAGAGACAGCTTGACTCTGGGCGATGGACAGGGGATACTGGTCCTTACGAGGGTACGGGATACCTGGCTTGAGTGACACCCTCACTGGCGCAACTTGGAGTCTCCCCACATCCTGGGGTCCCTTAGGCCATAGGTTTTCTGGTACTATGTTCAGCACTTCCTGGGGTAGGCCTGCAGCAGTTGTTTGAGGCTCCTGTAGAGGTGCCAGCCTGATTGATTCTTCTTGGGTCAGGGGTGAAGAAAGTGTCATGGTCCAATCTTCCTGGAACGCTATGGTCACCTTCAGCTTCTTCAGTAGGTCCGCTCCCAACAGATTGAGGGGGCAGGTCTTTGACAGAGCAAACTGGGACAGGATAGAGTGTCCTGGCTGAGTCCACACACTCAGGGACTTTTTAGCTGGGAATGTCTGACTTGACCATCAATCCCCACGCAAGACACAGAGGGCACTGATAGGCAGGTGGGGTTGGGGAGTTCCACATGTCTCATCACACTTCTGGCTGCACCAGTGTCCACAAGAAATAATCTGACTATGCCATCCACTTCCAGGGTATTGGTCCCACTCGTGGGGTTTTACATGTTAGGAACGTGGTTTCTTACGGACCTGGCTTGCCCCTGTCCTATGGACATGGTTCTCCACTGCTTTCTGTGTTTCTTCTTTGACCTGTTCCTCTGGGCAAAGTCTTGGGTTGCAGAGGTGCTCTGCATCGGTACCGGAAATGGCCAAACTTGCCACAGATGTAACACTTGACATTTCTTCTGTCCTTGTTGGGTTTCTCTTCCGGGTCAGTGGTCACCATAAGAGTGTCTGTCTTCCACACTCCTGGTTGGGACGCAATCCCTTTTGCTACTGTGAGCAGGGTATCCATTGCTATTGACCTGTACTCAGGCCTGGCTACTATCAGTGGTTTCCTGATTGGTTCTCTCAGTCCATGCACAAAGGCCTGTGCCAACATTTGTATGTGTATCTGATCATGAATAGTGAAGCCCAAATCTTGGAATATTGCATCACTCTCCTGCCAGTCTGCCTTTGACCCACTCTCTGAGCTGCTCAATTAGCTTTGGTTCCGATTCCCAGGCGTGCCCATTTAGTTCTGCTGGAAGCTTGAAGTGTTCCTTCATGATTGGCCTTAATTTCCATTACGGCCCAGAGATCATTCCAGGTTGCTGCATATGTTCGCTAGTTCTGCATTCTTCGGTAAAATGGCATAGAGTGCATCTCTGGGTCTGGCAGATTATTCAGAATACTGGTCACCTGACTAGGGGTGAAGTGCACATAGTGTAACGGTGGTGCCTCTATCTGCCTCTGCCTTCTTGGTGCCTGTGGGTTTCTTTTCCTAGTACTGGGCAGTATGTATGACGTTGCCTCTTTATCAGAGGAGAAGTTATGATATTGTGTATTTGAGTCATGCACTGGCTGATATTTGGACTTGGAAGTTGCCTTTCTGCATGGGGATGTTCTCTCCCCTCGCTGAAGCTGCGGTGGATTAGGGTTATAGTTCCATGTAGGTGTAAACGTTGGCAGCTCTGCTCGGTACTGAGATTCCTCATTAGTGTCTGCAGCTACACTCCTGTTATGTTTCAGTAGCTGAAGAGAAATTGCAAAAAATAGCAAAAGCAGTAATACACCAGAGAGGCTGGAACCTCTTGGATTGCAGTAACCTAAGCTAACTGCCACACTAGAAGTAGCCGTGAAGCGTACCTACGTTGATCCTAGACGCCTCGTCACAGCCGGAGAGATAACTACACCTAAAGGCAGAAAGATGAAAGCTATCTGCCCCGGAGCAGAGTCCTCAAAGAAATAAGGCCCCCAAACATGTAATGGCGGTTAGACATGAAGAAAACACGGACGCAGACAGAAAATAGAATGAGCAAACGCTGGGGCCCAATCTGTCTAGATAGAAAAGTATAGGAAAGAATTCTGACTGCAATCCAACAAAACCCTGACAAAAACACCAACACTTCTGATTAACAAAAAACCTGAGATCACACAATCTCAACCACCTAAATCAGATCCCTGGTGTAACAAACCGCAATTCAGCAAACAAAAAGTGACAAAGGAACAAAGCAAAAGTGCCAACACAGACTGAGCACAATTGCAGCGCCAGACCCCCAAAAGGGGACAGGCTGCAGTCCACTGCAAGCAGTAAACCAGCAGTGACAATCCAACAGAGGAAAAAAAAAACAGCAAACACTTATTTGAATGAGAGCAGGGAAGAGAGCTGAGCTCCAAGCAAGACCAGGAGGAAAAATTGATTACCGGCAAGGCTGTTGGGAGTTCAGATCACTTATATCAGACATTCGGATCCAGCTGAAAGCCATTCTGCAATTAGTTCATTACCCTCAGCAACCAACGGAGGGAGCCCCAGCTCCAAAGTCGCCTCCAGCGTATTCACAACACACTCCCCCACCTGCACCCCAAGCTGTGGGCTCTGCTGGCTGTTGTATCTGGGGGCTACCTGCGGTGTTTTGTGTAGGGAGATTTTTACTTTCTTCTCCTGATATCATAACTGGCAATGGTTGTACTGTGCTTGGGACAGAGAAGGTGCCTTGTGCTGCAGGCACTGAATACAGGAACACCACATTGTTTGGATTGGGCGTTTGCCCAGCTGGTAACAAAAAAGGAGAAGTGTTGTGAATGGGTTTGAGATGAGTTCTGAGCAGAGGCTCCCTCTGGTGGTTACAAGCGGTACTAGTGAGGATTGTGAGGACTGGGAATCAGGTGTTACTGATTGGTCTTATTTAAGGGAATCATTTTCCCATCAGGGTTGCCGGTGATCAATTGTTCTGGTCTGAATCCTTCTTTCCAGTTTCCCTTGTAGCCTGCTGTGTCGTGTCTGCATCTCCTGCTATCAGATAAGACAATTTCTTATTTTGTGTTTTTGCTATATTTTTGCATTTTGTCCTGCACTTCTGTGGGGGCCTTCTGGGTCCCCTCCGGGGGCTTTTGCCCTCTCAGTTTAGTTCAGCCACTGTGTTTTGTACTTTTGCTTTTTCCAGTTTTTTCAGTGGCTGCTGTTTTTGTTACACCAGAGAACTAATTTAGGTGGTAGAGGTCGTGTGATCTCAGGTGATTTTGAAATTAGTAGAGTTGGTGTTTTTCAGGGTTTTCTGGGATTGCAGTAAGTACCCTTCCTGTCCTTTTCTATTTAGATAGTTTGGGCCCCAGCGTTTGCTCATACTATTTTCTTTCTGTGTCAGTATTTCCTCTTGTCTAACCGCCATTACATGTTTGGGGGCTTTCTATTATCTTTGGGGTTCTGCTCCGGGGCAGATAGCTTTCCTATTTCTATCTTTAGGTGTAGTTAGTTTCTCTGGTGTAACAAAAACAGCAGCCACTGAAAAAACTGGAAAAAGCAAAAGTACAAAACACAGTGGCTGAACTAAACTGAGAGGGCAAAAGCCCCCGGAGGGGACCCAGAAGGCCCCCACAGAAGTGCAGGACAAAATGCAAAAATATAGCAAAAACACAAAATAAGAAATTGTCTTATCTGATAGCAGGAGATGCAGACACGACACAGCAGGCTACAAGGGAAACTGGAAAGAAGGATTCAGACCAGAACAATTGATCACCGGCAACCCTGATGGGAAAATGATTCCCTTAAATAAGACCAATCAGTAACACCTGATTCCCAGTCCTCACAATCCTCACTAGTACCGCTTGTAACCACCAGAGGGAGCCTCTGCTCAGAACTCATCTCAAACCCATTCACAACAGTACTGTTATGTTACGGTAGCTGAGGAGTGCAGGCAAAAAAGGAAATACACCAGAGCAGTTGGAATCTATGAGATTGCAGTACCCTGACTAACCACCGCAACTAGAGGCAGCCGTGGAGCGTTCCTACGTTGGTCCTAGACGCCTCGTCACAGCCTGAGAAACTAACTACACCTAAAGATAGAAATAGGAAAGCTATCTGCCCCGGAGCAGAACCCCAAAGATAATAGAAAGCCCCCAAACATGTAATGGCGGTTAGACAAGAGGAAATACTGACACAGAAAGAAAATAGTATGAGCAAACGCTGGGGCCCAAACTATCTAAATAGAAAAGGACAGGAAGGGTACTTACTGCAATCCCAGAAAACCCTGAAAAACACCAACTCTACTAATTTCAAAATCACCTGAGATCACACGACCTCTACCACCTAAATTAGTTCTCTGGTGTAACAAAAACAGCAGCCACTGAAAAAACTGGAAAAAGCAAAAGTACAAAACACAGAGAGGGCAAAAGCCCCCGGAGGGGACCCAGAAGGCCCCCACAGAAGTGCAGGACAAAATGCAAAAATATAGCAAAAACACAAAATAAGAAATTGTCTTATCTGATAGCAGGAGATGCAGACACGACACAGCAGGCTACAAGGGAAACGGGAAAGAAGGATTCAGACCAGAACAATTGATCACCGGCAAAGCTGTTGGGAAAATGATTCCCTTAAATAAGACCAATCAGTAACACCTGATTCCCAGTCCTCACAATCCTCACTAGTACCGCTTGTAACCACCAGAGGGAGCCTCTGCTCAGAACTCATCTCAAACCCATTCACAACAGAGAAGGGTGTAAGGTTCTTTGTCTCTGTTGACATGTTCCTTGAAACTCAGTTTTCCGTCGGCCATTTTGCTTTCTGTCTTTCTGCAGCTCTTGCCCTCAGTTAATATGGAGTTTCCAGTTTTCATGTTCCCGCCCTGATTCTTCCCTCTTGCTTCTTAAGCAGCCTCAGCTGAACAATCAGTGCTCCTGAATCAAGCCTCAGTCAGTCTGTGACCTGACTCCTGGAAGCCTTGGACTTGTACTCCAGCTATTCCCTACTGAGGAACCTTGGAACACTTTTGGACTCTGGAAACCTGCTGTTTGGTGAATCCATGTTTGCAGAGGAATTACGGTACAGAGAAGAGATCCTGAACCTGCTTTGGAGATTTATTGTAGTGCTTGAAGTTACTCTGGCCTGCTGTGTCTCCTGTCGCTGTTCCTGCAAACTGTGTGAACTTTTCAGCATGCTTGTATGAAGTAATACAAGTCATTTCATTTCAACCTATGTCTCCTGTGTTTTCCTCGCACCCAAGCACAAGACGCTATAGGAACTGTACACTACACTTGACAAGATTCAGGAGCCAATGTTTAGTGTCTGCTGGGTCTGGGAAAGCCGTGTCTGCTGTGTCTGTGGATATCAGATGTCCGTTTAATACCTTATGTGATGACAGTGGTTGTGACTTCTCACAACCATTCCAGGTGAGCGCATTCCCTTAAAATTTTACTCTGGAGTGTTACCACAGGTAAACACTATTGTTTTTTTTGTTTTGTTTTTTTTTTTCCTTTCCTCTTCTCCTTCCAGCACCTCTGCCTTAAAAGATCTGGAAGATGGAGGCCCGCATAAAGGAACTTTGCGGAGTGACTGATACAATCCTTTCAGATGTACAGACTTTAAAAACCCGTTTTGCAAGCCTACAGGACCTCACTAATCAAATTTGCAAGTGTTTGGACAGACTACCCAGGAATTGCGAGCCAGGATTGAGGCTCTAGAGGAACGAGCCCAGGCTCCTGCCATAACCCCAAGTTCTGGGATCCCCAAATTACCTCCTTTTCGTTTTGGCGGTGAACGTGAGAAATTCAGGGGATTTATTAATCAATGCAATTTATTTTTCTCTGCACATGCTTCACAATTTCCCACTGAACGATCCAAAGTGCTTACTATAATCATGTTGCTTACCAATAAGGCTTTGATGTGGGCAAACCCTCTGATTGAGACTGAGGATGATTGTTTGAATCACCTTGATGCTTTATTTTCAGCCATGGGGCAGGTGTTTGATGACCCCAATCGAGGTGCAACAGCTGAAGCAGCCATGTTAACTTTGCGCCAAGGTATGCGTTCAGTAGCCGAATATGCCCTGGATTTCAGGAGATGGGCTCTTGATACCACTTGGGACACTTCCGCTAAAAAATCTATTTTTCGGAAAGGGTTGTCTCCACTGATTAAGGATGAACTTGCTCGTGCCGACCCTCCCACTGCGTTAGGTGACTTTATTAACTATTGTATCCGTATTGATGCTCGTCTGACTGAACGCAGACAAGAGAGATGGTTCGAAAATAATCGCACTAACCTTTTACTACCTCCCTCCTCAGCTAAGGAACCTTTGAGTAGGATCACAAGGGAACCAGAACCTGAACCCATGCAGGTGGACTCTTTACAAAGACGGGTTAGTGATGCACGCAAAGAACATCGTATAAAGGAAAATCTATGTTTCTACTGTGGTAAGTCAGGGCACTTCATTATAAACTGCCCCAGCCGTTCTCGTAAGACTACTGCAGCAGTCATTCACTGTGAGTGTTGCGAGAGGAGCTCTGTCATGTCCGAGCCTCAGGCTCCAGAGAGATCTGCTGCAAGAGATCTTGATTTCTCGGACTTAAACTCTGTTAGTTCTGGGGACGATGACGGTATAAACGCTGCAATTTTTTAAGTTTCCTCAGCGGTGTCCCAGCTGAGTTGTAAAAGAAACAATTCTCATTGCTTCCTTTCCATCAAACTCTGGGTTGACTCAGTCTGGGTGTCTAGCTCTGCTATGATCGACTCAGGAGCAAGTGGAAATTTTATGGATATCTCCTTTGCTCTGAAACAGGGATACGTTTAGTGAAGAAGGCTACTCCAGTACAGATGGAGACTGTGGATGGCTCTCTACTGACTTCTGGACCAGTGGATCAAGAAACAGAGCCTTTGAGGGTCCTTATGGGTAAAGATCATCAGGAGAAAATGTATTTTTTGCTTATCTCTTCTCCCCACTTTCCCATCATTCTAGGGCTACCATGGCTGCAGGCGCAGAATCCTACGATTAACTGGGAGACCAAGGAATTACACTTTCCGGAGAAACAGATGAGTCAAGGAGTTTCAGCTTGCTCTGTTCCTAAAGGAACCATGTCAGTCCCTGAACTACCTGCTGTATACCAGGACTATGTGGATTTATGTAACAAGAAGAACGCTGATCAGCTTCCTCCTCACCGTCCATATGATTGTCCAATTGAATTATTGCCTGGAGCCGAGATACCTTTTGGTAAGATCTACCCCCTAGCGGGGCCCGAGCTAAAAGCTTTGAAGGATTATATAGACGAAAATTTAGCCAAGGGCTTCATACGCCCCTCTTCATCTCCCGCAGGTGCACCCATCTTCTTTGTGAAGAAGAAAGATGGATCTCTGAGACCCTGCATAGACTATAGGGAACTCAATAAGGTTACTATTAGAAACCGTTATCCATTGCCTTTAATCCCTGAGTTGTTGGAGAGAGTGCGGCATGCCAAAATTTTCTCTAAACTGGATCTCCGTGGGGCCTATAACTTGGTCCGTATCAGACCTGGGGATGAATGGAAGACTGCTTTCAGGTCACGCTATGGACACTTTGAATATCTAGTTATGCCTTTTGGTCTGAGTACCGCCCCAGCCACTTTCCAACACTTCGTGAATGATATCTTCAGCGATCTCCTAGATACATTTGTGGTGATTTATCTGGATGATATTCTAATTTTTTCTAACTCCACAGAGGAACATCATGGACATGTGAGAATGGTCTTAGAACGCCTAAGACAAAACCATCTCTACATCAAACTTGAAAAATGTGAATTCCATAGGACCGAAATTCAATTTCTGGGGTATGTACTATCTACGCAAGGGATTAGTATGGATGGAAGCAAGACCCAAGCCATCAAGGATTGGCCAATTCCTAGAAATGTGAAGGAGGTGCAGCGTTTCATCGGGTTTGCCAACTTCTATAGACGTTTCATTAAGAATTTTTCTGAGGTAGTGTCACTATCACCCAACTTACCCGGAAACAGTCTAGGTTCTCCTGGACCCCGCAAGCTCAGGAAGCATTTTCCTGTTTAAAGGATAAATTTACCACCGCACCTATCTTAGTACATCCCAACCCCGAGCTTGCCTTCATAATAGAGGTGGATGCTTCAGACTGTGCCGTTGGAGCTATACTCTCTCAGAGAACAGGTGAGAAGAATGTCTTGCATCCCTGTGCCTTCTTTTCCCAGCAGTTGTCTTCGGCTGAGAGGAACTACGATGTGGGCAATAGAGAATTGTTGGCCATTATTGCCGCCTTCAAGGAATGGAGACACCTTCTTCAGGAAGCTGCACAGCAAATAGTCGTCCTGACAGACCATCGTAACCTTGAATTTATCAGGTCGGCTAAGTGCCTGACTCCTCGCCAGGCTCGCTGGAATCTTTTCCTAAACCAATTTAATTTTGTCATTTCTTATAGACCAGGATCGCGCAATGGAAAGGCTGATGCACTCTCTAGGATTCATTCAGCAGAGACACGTCCACTTACTCCTCCTAAGACTATTCTTCCTGACTCTAGATTCCTGGGAGTGATTCATAATCAAGACCTACTTAAGGACATCAAGGAAGCATACCATGCGGATTCTTTGTTGGCTCAACCCCCAAGGGACGTAAGTCTTGTCTTTAAGAATGGTGTGTGGATTCAGGGACAACGTCTGTATATACCTGAAACAGTCAGATTGAGAGTATTGCAACTCATCCACGATTCCAAGATAGCCGGGCATAGGGGAATTCTAAAGACACAAGAATTTCTTTCTCGTTTCTTTTGGTGGCCCACTTACAGGAAAGATGTCTTAAACTATGTCACTTCATGTGAAGTCTGTGCAAGATGCAAAACACCTCGCTCCTCACCAACTGGTCTGTTGCAACCTCTTCCCACCCCGTCCCGCCCGTGGGGATCCATTTCTATGGACTTCATTGTGGAGTTACCAACCTCTCAAGGGAAGAACACCATTCTAGTGGTGGTTGACTGTCTAACAAAGGCAGCTCATTTTATCCCTTGTGTCGGCTTACCCACTGCAAAACAGACATCAGACTTGATGATTAAGAATATGTTTCGCTTACATGGAGTACCGGATGAGGTCATTTCGGATCGAGGGGTGCAATTCACTTCAAGGTTTTGGCAAAATTTCTGTGCAGCATTGGACATTAAAGTAAACCTTTCTTCTGCTTTTCATCCCCAGACTAATGGACAGACAGAACGAACCAATCAGACCCTGGAGCAGTATCTCCGCTGTTTTATCTGCCACCTACAGGATGATTGGGTGGATCTACTTCCACTGGCTGAGTTCTCTTATAACAACTCTCAGAGCGCCTCCACTAAGCAGTCTCCTTTTTACTCCAATCTAGGTTATCATCCTAACATTCTTCCTCGATTTCCCA
This sequence comes from Oophaga sylvatica, assembly GCA_033576555.1. Taxonomy (NCBI): domain Eukaryota; kingdom Metazoa; phylum Chordata; class Amphibia; order Anura; family Dendrobatidae; genus Oophaga; species Oophaga sylvatica. The sequence goes on along the minus strand of JARQOD010000454.1, from coordinate 87,355 downwards.
TAGATACGCCCTTGCCGGCAGTGGCTGAAAGAATCACTTCTTTACAAAAGAATATGGATCTTCTAAAGGAAAATCTAGAATTGGCTCAGGAAAGGTACAAGAAAGCAGCAGATAAATTTCGTAAACCTGCACCAGCTTTCAAGGTAGGAGATTTGGTCTGGCTGTCAACCAGAAATCTTAAATTAAAGATTCCATCGTCTAAATTGGGACATAAGTACATTGGACCTTATAAGATCAATAAGATTATAAGTGCTGTTGCTTGTCGTCTTCAACTACCCAGAACTATGAGAATCCACCCTGTCTTTCATGTATCCCTACTAAAGGCTGCAACACCCAATACGTTTCCTGGACGTTCTTCTCCTTGCCCTGACCCAGTGCTGGTCGATGGTCAGGAAGAATTTATGGTGGAAAGGATTCTAGATTCCAGGTTGTACAGAAATCAGTTGCAATATTTGATTAAATGGCAGGGCTACCCAGTGGAGGACAACTCATGGTAACCAGTCAATAATGTAAATGCTCCTCGCCTGCTCCGCCAGTTTCATCAGAGGTACCCTGACAAGCCTGGTCTGAGGTCATCCGGAGGTTGTCCCTAAGGGGGGAGTAATGTAAGGTTCTTTGTCTCTGTTGACATGTTCCTTGAAACTCAGTTTTCCGTCGGCCATTTTGCTTTCTGTCTTTCTGCAGCTCTTGCCCTCAGTTAATATGGAGTTTCCAGTTTTCATGTTCCCGCCCTGATTCTTCCCTCTTGCTTCTTAAGCAGCCTCAGCTGAACAATCAGTGCTCCTGAATCAAGCCTCAGTCAGTCTGTGACCTGACTCCTGGAAGCCTTGGACTTGTACTCCAGCTATTCCCTACTGAGGAACCTTGGAACACTTTTGGACTCTGGAAACCTGCTGTTTGGTGAATCCATGTTTGCAGAGGAATTACGGTACAGAGAAGAGATCCTGAACCTGCTTTGGAGATTTATTGTAGTGCTTGAAGTTACTCTGGCCTGCTGTGTCTCCTGTCGCTGTTCCTGCAAACTGTGTGAACTTTTCAGCATGCTTGTATGAAGTAATACAAGTCATTTCATTTCAACCTATGTCTCCTGTGTTTTCCTCGCACCCAAGCACAAGACGCTATAGGAACTGTACACTACACTTGACAAAGGGAGGTGTGAAAAAGAATGAGAAGGGAGTGACAGGAGGAGGAGAAATGTGAAGTAGAGGAAGGAGAAGGGAGTGACAGGGGAGGAGGAGAGAGATGTGAAGAAGAGGGAGGAGAAGGGATTGACAGGAGGAGAGAGATGTGAAGAGGGAGGGAGAAGGGAGTGACAGAGGAGAGAGATGTGAAGAGGGAGAAGGGACAGACAGAGGAGGAGAGATGTGAAGAAAAGGGAGAAGGGAGTGAGAGGAGGAGAGAGATGTGAAGTGGGAGGAGAAGGGAGTGAAGGAGAACGGAAGTCTGAAAAAGGAGAGGGGTGTGAAAGGTGTGAAGAAAGAGGAGAGAGGAGTGGCAGAGAAAAAGGAGGAGAGAGATGTGAAGAAGGAAGAGAGCGGAGTGGCAGAGAAAAAGGAGGAGGTGTGGAGAAAGAGGAGAAAGGAGTGAAGAAAAAGAGGAAGGAATTCCCCCTCCTGTATAGCTTGAGAGGGCACGGTTGGAACAATAATGCCTTCTCCCTGTAGGGAGCGGCAGTGAGCGCCACACACTGCGAAAATCCCCTATACAATGAGAGCAGACTGCACATGTCCAGTATTTCCCCTCAGATGGTTTAACACTTTAACACCTTTTCTAATCTTATACACATAAAAATCATTTCCTGGTCTGTTCACATAACTTTCTGTACCTCCTAAACAATGCAAGTCTACTACTGCTCTATACCATGCAGTCAGCAACCTAGCTTCAACTTACTTCCCTTTTTCCTCTCAATACATCATGCCATTCTGCAGCTTAAAGTCTGCCCTTCTCGTGGATTTCACATACTTAACACCTTATAACACATTCGTAGCCTTCCTGCTCACCTACTGTGTCTATTCAAAAAAGGCGATTAAAAATTACACAATGGTTGATTAAAAAAAGTTGATTAAAAAAATTCTAAAAAAGGTTGATTAAAAAAACTTTAAAAAAGTTCTGACACTTCTGCCTGTGCTCAGACGCATTCAGACATATACACTTCCTCTTTTTCACTGATGGCACTTCCCCTTTTTCTCTGCTGGTGTATCTATACTCAATGAAGTCAAGTATTTAAAAACAGGTATCACACAACACAGTCACGGTGTAATGAATGGAAGCGGAGGCAGAGATTGTGAAGTTCACATTCGTCTTTTATTTTTGAAGTGGAACCTCGAGACCGCGGTCCGGGGAGTTCCGAAGGGGGCGTAACTAGTGAGTCCCGGGTACCCGTAGTAAGGCCCCTCGAACAGGACCAGAATGGAATACCCGGAGGACACAGGTGCTACCTCCAGTTAGACCCAGGACACGTGGCAGCTGTCCCAGAGGGACCAAAAGGGGGTAACAGATATGATAGCAGAAACCGCAGGTGAGGAAGGTCCTGGTTCAGGGTAGATGGTAGCAGACCGGCTCCAGTAACCTTGTCACAGTCCACGGGTTCGGATGACTGATGACGGAACGGGATGACACTTGCACAAGTTATAGCAGAGTTTGTCAGGGATAGCCGGGTACAGGATACCAATGATCTGTGGAGACAAATAGAATGAGCGAAGCACAGAGACTGCTAACGCAGCGCAGACAGATCAAAGTCAGAACCGGATGTAGCAATGGTAGAAACACGTTGCTCCGGCACTCCCCCTATGGTGGAGTGGCCAGATATAGTAATCAGTGCGCTGCCATTGTTTGATTGACAAAAATGCACGCTTTCCCTTTAAGAGATGGTGAGGACGGCCTCGCGTCCTAAGCATTCTTCCTGGAGGCCTGCTGGCAGCGTGCCAGGAACTGGGGGAGGGAGCAGAACGCTGGGAAGCAGAGAGCAGGAGACTCCAGCCTGTGCACAGGCTGCTGCAAAGGGACAGCTTGCAGAGCAGAAGGTGAGTGACCAGGACAGAGTTCAGAGCCAGCGCGGGGACCGAGTGTAACACACGGATACAGCTCAGTTTCAGTTCCTCAAAATTTCTACACTACTCTACAACTAGAAATCAGCTCAGAATACAAAAACCAGGAAACAGCAAAAACAGATGTGACAGCGTGATTTACAGCAGAAAGGAAGTGGAAAAATGCTTTCAGTTCAAACTACATTTAAAGCAACAGTACGTGACATAAACAAGAACAAATGAATAGACGTCCGGGAGAAATTGATGCCCATTTTATTAATATGTGACATGTACAAGCAGTTCTGGTAACCGACAGCTGTCAATGGCACAGAGCACGCCAATGCTCTGGAAAATTATCATTCTCTGCTCACCGATCATCCTGCCTGGCCCGCCGGTAACAGGAATCTGCGATAATCCCTCAAAGTTATCACCATCCGCGCCTGGAAATCTGGGAGTGCCTATAACTCCAAATGCTGCTCGGGAATCTGCGAGAACTTATCCAGCGATTTGGCTTCCTGCTAATCGGTTTCCCAGCAACCACAAGCAAAATCAGTCACTGTTCCAACTATCTCCCAGATCTACAGACATGAAACACATACAGTACAGACCAAAAGTTTGGACACACCTTCTCATTTAAAGATTTTTCTGTATTTTGAAAATTGTAAATTCATACTGAAGGCATCAAAACTATGAATTAACACATGTGGAATTATATACTTAACAAAAAAGTGTGTAACAACTGAAATTATGTCTTATATTCTAGGTTCTTCAAAGTAGCCACCTTTTGCTTTGATTACTGCCTTTGCACACTCTTGGCATTCTCTTGATGAGCTTCAAGAGGTAATCACCGGGACTGGTTTTCACTTTACGGGTGTGCCCTGGCAGGTTTAATAAGTGAGATTTTTGGCCTTATAAATGGGGTTGGGACCATCAGTTGTGTTGTGCAGAAGTTTGGTGGATACTCAGCTGATAGTCCTACTGAATAGACTTAGCTGCTTTTTTCTTGCCATAATACACATTTTAAGTAAAGAAAAATGAGTGGCCATCATTACTTTAAGAAATGTAGGTCAGTCAGTCCGAAAAAATTGGGAAAACTTTGAAAGTGTCCCCAAGTGCAGTTGCAAAAGCCATCAAGCACTACAAAGAAACTGGCTCACATGAGGACCGCCCCAGGAAAGGAAGACCAAGAGTCAAATCTGCTTCTAAGGATAAGTTTATCCGAGTCACCAGCCTCAGAAATTGCAGGTTTACAGCAGCTCAGACTAGAGACCAGGTCAATGCTACACAGAGTTCTAGCAGCAGACACATCTCTACAACAACTGTTAAGAGGAGACTTTGTGCAGCAGGCCTTCAAGGTAAAATAGCTGATAGGAAACCACTGCTAATGACAGGCAACAAGCAGAAGAGACTTGTTTGGGCTAAAGGAAAATGAACTCGGCACTCAACTTTAGTATAGTGAGAATAAAGATTTTTATTCACAGTAGTAACACGAAAGGTTTCGGTCCTATATCATGGACCTTCATCAGTCACAGATACTACTGGGAAGGGGGTTGATCCACATAGGGAAGAAAGAAAAGGCTGGATATAGCCTGTGTTGGTGAGGCGAGATGAGGAAGAGGACAATGCCTCTATTGCACTAGTAACCTGTTGTGAAGGAGTCCGGTAGTGAGGATAGGTCTCTGCATTGGACGCGGTGTCCACCGCTAGTCTGAGCGCGCTCAGACTAGCGGTGGACACCGCGTCCAATGCAGAGACCTATCCTCACTACCGGACTCCTTCACAACAGGTTACTAGTGCAATAGAGGCATTGTCCTCTTCCTCATCTCGCCTCACCAACACAGGCTATATCCAGCCTTTTCTTTCTTCCCTATGTCGATCAACCCCTTCCCCAGTAGTATCTGTGACTGATGAAGGTCCATGATATAGGACCGAAACGTTTCGTGTTACTACTGTGAATAAAAATCTTTATTCTCACTATACTAAAGTTGAGTGCCGAGTTCATTTTCTATTAGATAGGGTGTGGGAACCTACTCTGGCACCTTCTTGGTTGTGCACACGGTTATTTTTTCATTGTTTGGGCTAAAGAACACAAGGAATGGACATTAGAACAGTGGAAATCTGTGCTTTGGTCTGATGAGTCCAAATTTGAGCTCTTTGGTTCCCACTGTGAAGCATAAAGAAGGAGGTGTGATGGTGTGGGGATGCTTTGCTGGTGACACTGTTGGGGATTTATTCAAAATTGAAGGCATACTGAACCAGCATGGCTACAACACCATCTTGCAGCGGCATGTTATTCCATCCGGTTTGCGTTTAGTTGGACCATCATTTATTTTTCAACAGGACAATGACCCCAAACACACCTCCAGGCTGTGTAAGGGCTATTTGACCAAGAAGGAGAGTGATGGGGTGCCACGCCAGATAACCTGGCCTCCACAGTCACCAGACCTGAACCCAATCGAGATGGTTTGGTGTAATGTAAGTAGTACAGTTCATATAGTGTCTTGTGCTTGGGGTGCGATGAAAACACAGGAGTCACAGGTTTGATATAGAAGGTCTTGTATTACTTCATACAAGTGGCAATAATAGTCACACAGTTTGCAGATACAAAAGCAGGAGACACAGCAGGCCAGAGTAACTTAAGCTCAGCAATCACTCTCCACAACAGGTTCAGGATCTCTTCTCTGTTACCGTAAGTCCATGCAAACGTGGATTTATCAAAATAGCAAGGTTCCAAAGCCCACGAGTGTTCCAAGGTTCCACAATAGGAAATAACTGGAGTACAAATCCAAGGCTTCCAGGAGTCAGGTCACAGGTACACTGCAGGCTTGATTCTGAAGCACTGATTGCTCAGCTGTGGCTGCTTAAGAAGCAAGAGGAGAGAATCAGGGCGGGAACATGCAAGCTGGAAACTCCATATTGACTGAGGGCAAGATAGCTGCAGCAAGACAGAAAGTAAAATGGCTGACGAACAAACTGAGTTTCAGGAACATGTACACAGAACCTTACATTACCCCCCCTTAGGGACAACCTCCGGATGACCTCAGACCAGGCTTGTGTGGGTACCTCTGATGAAACTGACGGAGCAAGCGAGGAGCATTAACGTTATTGACTGGTTCCCATGAGTTGTCCTCCACTGGGTAGCCCTGCCATTTAATCAGATATTGTAACTGATTTCTATACAACCTGGAATCTAAAATCCTCTCCACCACAAATTCTTCCTGACCATCGACTAGCACTGGGTCAGGGCAAGGAAAAGAACGTCCAGGAAACGTATTGGGTGTCGCAGCCTTTAGTAGGGATACATGAAAGACAGGGTGGATTCTCATAGTTCTGGGCAGTTGAAGACGACAAGCAACGGCACTTATAATTTTACTGATTTTATAGGGTCCAATGTACTTATGTCCCAACTTAGACGATGGAATCCTTAACTTAAGATTTCTGGTTGACAGCCAGACCAAGTCTCCTACCTTGAAAACTGGTGCAGGTTTACGAAATTTATCTGCTGCTTTCTTGTACCTTTCCTGAGCCGATTCCAGATTCTCCTTTAGAAGATCCATATTCTTCTGTAAAGACGTGATTCTTTCAGCCACTGCTGGTAAAGGCGTTTCTATGGGAAATCGTGGTAGAATGTTAGGATGATAACCTAGATTAGAGTAAAAAGGAGACTGCTTAGTGGAGGCACTCTGAGAGTTGTTATAAGAGAACTCAGCTAATGGAAGTAGATCCACCCAATCATCCTGTAGGTGGCAGATAAAGCAGCGGAGATACTGCTCCAGGGTTTGGTTGGTTCGTTCGGTTTGTCCATTAGTCTGGGGATGAAAAGCAGAAGAAAGGTTTACTTTAATGTCCAATGCTGCACAGAAATTTTGCCAAAACCTAGAAGTGAATTGCACCCCTCGATCCGAAATAACCTCATCCCGTACTCCATGTAAGCGAAACACATCTTTAATCATCAAATCTGATGTCTGTTTTGCAGTGGGTAAGCCGACACAAGGGATAAAATGAGCTGCCTTTGTTAGACGGTCAACCACCACTAGAATGGTGTTCTTCCCTTGAGAGGTTGGTAACTCCACAATGAAGTCCATAGAAATGGATCCCCACGGGCGGGACGGGGTGGGAAGAGGTTGCAACAGACCAGTTGGTGAGGAGCGAGGTGTTTTGCATCTTGCACAGACTTCACATGAAGTGACATAGTTTAAAACATCCTTCCTGCAAGTGGGCCACCAAAAGAAACGAGAAAGAAATTCCTGTGTCTTTAGAATTCCTCTATGCCCGGCTATCTTGGAATCGTGAATGAGTTGCAATACTCTCAATCTGACTGTTTCAGGAATATACAGGCGTTGTCCCTAAATCCACACACCATTCTTAAAGACAAGACTTACGTCCCTTGGGGGTTGTGCCAAAAAGGAATCCGCATGGTATGCTTCCTTGATGTCCTTAAGTAGGTCTTGATTATGAATCACTCCTAGGAATCTAGAGTCAGGAAGAATAGTCTTAGGAGGAGTAATTGGACGTGTCTCTGCTGAGTAAATCCTAGAGAGTGCATCAGCCTTTCCATTGCGCGATCCTGGTCTATAAGAAATGATAAAATTAAATTGGTTTAAGAAAAGATTCCAGCGAGCCTGGCGAGGAGTCAGGCACTTAGCCGACCTGATAAATTCAAGGTTACGATGGTCTGTCAGGACGACTATTTGCTGTGCAGCTCCCTGAAGAAGGTGTCTCCATTCTTTGAAGGCGGCAATAATGGCCAACAACTCTCTATTGCCCACATCGTAGTTCCTCTCAGCCGAAGACAACTGCTGGGAAAAGAAGGCACAGGGATGCAAGACATTCTTCTCACCTGTTCTCTGAGAGAGTATAGCTCCAACGGCACAGTCTGAAGCATCCACCTCTATTATGAAGGCAAGCTCGGGGTTGGGATGTACTAGGATAGGTGCAGTGGTAAATTTATCTTTTAGACGGGAAAATGCTTCCTGGGCTTGGGGAGTCCAGGAGAACCTAGACTCTTTCCGGGTAAGTTGGGTGATAGGTGACACTACCTCAGAGAAATTCCTAATGAAACGTCTATAGAAGTTGGCAAACCCGATGAAGCGCTGTACCTCCTTCACATTTCTAGGACTTGGCCAATCCTTGATGGCTTGGGTTTTGCTTCCATCCATACTAATTCCTTGTGTAGACAGTACATACCCCAGAAATTGAATTTCGGTCCTATGGAATTCACACTTTTCAAGTTTGATGTAAAGATGATTTTGTCTTAGACGTTCCAAGACCATTCTCACATGTCCATGATGTTCCTCTGTGAAGTTAGAAAAAATTAGAATATCATCCAAATAAATCACCACGAATGTATCTAGGAGATCCCTGAAGATGTCATTCACCAAGTGTTGGAAAGTGGCTGGGGCGGTACTCAGACCAAAATGCATAACTAGATATTCAAAGTGTCCATAGCGTGACCTGAATGCAGTCTTCCATTCATCCCCAGGTCTAATACGGACTAAGTTATAGGCCCCACGAAGATCTAGTTTAGAGAAAATTTTGGCATGTCGCACTCTCTCCAATAACTCAGGGATTAAAGGCAATGGATAACGGTTTCTAATAGTAACCTTATTGAGTTCCCTATAGTCTACGCAGGGTCTCAGAGATCCATCTTTCTTCTTTACAAAGAAGATGGGTGCACCTGCAGGAGATGAAGAGGGGCGTATGAAGCCCTTGGCTAGATTTTCGTCTATGTAGTCCTTTAAAGCCTTTAGCTCGGGCCCCGCCAGGGGGTAGATCTTACCAAAAGGTATCTCTGCTCCAGGCAATAATTCAATTGGACAATCATATAGACGGTGAGGAGGAAGCTGGTCAGCGTTCTTCTTGTCACATAAATCCACATAGTCCTGGTATACAGCTGGTAGTTCAGGGACTGACATGGTTCCTTTAGGAACAGAGCAAGCTGAAACTTTTGGACTCATCTGTTTCTCTGGAAAGTGTAATTCCTTGGTCTCCCAGTTAATGGTAGGATTCTGAGCCTGCAGCCATGGTAGCCCTAGAATAATGGGAAAGTGGGGAGAAGAGATAAGCATAAAGGACAGTTTCTCTTGATGATCTTTACCCATAAGAACCCTCAAAGGCTCTGTTTCCTGATCCACTGGTCCAGAGGTCAGCAGGGAGCCATCCACAGTTTCCATCTGTACTGGAGTAGCCTTCTTCACTGAACGTATCCCCTGTTTCAGAGCAAAGGAGACATCCATAAAATTTCCACTTGCCCCTGAGTCGATCATAGCAGAGCTAGACACCCAAGCTGAGTCAACCCAGAGTTTGATGGAAAGAAAGCAATGAGAATTGTTTTTCTTACAACTCAGCTGGGACACCGCTGAGGAAACTTGAAAAATGGCAGCGTTTACACAGTCAACGTCCTCAGAGGTAACGGAGTTTAAGTCCGAGAAATCAAGATCTGTTGCTGCAGATCTCTCTGGAGCCTGAGGCTCGGACCTGACAGATCCCCTCTCGCAACACTCACAGTGAATGAGTGCTGCAGTAGTCTTACGAGAACGGCTGGGGCAGTTTATAATGAAGTGCCCTGACTTACCACAATAGAAACATAGATTCTCCTTAAAACGATGTTCCTTGCGTGCATCACTAACCCGTCGTTGTAAAGAGTCTACCTGCATGGGTTCAGGTTCAGGTTCCCGTGTAATCCTACTCAAAGGTTCCTTAGCTGGAGAGGAAGGTAGGAAAAGGTTAGTGCGATTGCTTTCGAACCATCTCTCTTGCCTGCGTTCAGTCAGACGAGTATCAATACGGATGCAGTAGTTAATAAAGTCACCTAACGCAGTGGGAGGGTCGGCACGAGCAAGTTCATCCTTAATCAGTGGAGATAACCCCTTTCGAAAAATAGATTTTTTGGCGGAACTGTCCCAGGTGGTATCAAGGGCCCATCTCCTGAAATCCAAGGCATATTCAGCTACCGAGTGCTTACCTTGGCGCAAAGCTAACATGGCTGCTTCAGCTGTTGCACCTCGATTGGGGTCATCAAACACCTGCCCCATGGCTGAAATGAAAGCATCAAGATGATCCAAACATTCATCCTCAGTCTCAATCAGAGGGTTTGCCCACATCAAAGCCTTGTTGGTAAGCAACATAATTATAGTAAGCACCTTAGATCGTTCAGTGGGAAATTGTGAAGCATGTGCAGAAAAAAAAAGATTGCATTGATTAATAAATCCCCTGAATTTCTCACGTTCACCGCCAAAACGAAAAGGGGGCAACTTGGGAATCCCAGAACTCGGGGCTACGGCAGGAGCCTGGACTCGCTCCTCTAGAACCTCAATCCTGGCTCGCAAATCCTGGGCAGTCTGTCCAAACACTTGCAAATTGTGATTAGTGAGGTCCTGTAGGCTTGCAAAACGGGTCTTTATATTCTGCAAATCTGCAAGGATATTATCAGTCACTCCGCAAAGTTCCTTTATGCGGGCCTCCATTTTCCAGATCTTTTAAGACAGGAGTACTGGAAGAAGAGGAGAGGAAAAAAAAACAATAGTGTTTACCTGTGGTAACACTGCAGAAAAAAAAATTAAGGGAACTGCTCACCTGGAATGGTTGTGAGAAGTCACAACCACTATCATCTCAGAAAGTACAACCGGACATCCGATATCCACAGTTACAGCAGACAAAAAAGAGAAAAGAAAAAAAAACAATAGTGTTTACCTGTGGTAACACTGCAGAAGAAAAAAAAACTTAAGGGAATTGCTCACCTGGAATGGTTGTGAGAAGTCACAACCACTGTCATCACAGAAAGTACAACCGGACATCCGATATCCACAGTTACAGCAGACACAGCCTTTCCAGACCCAGCAGACACTAACGTTTGGCTTCAGAATCTTGTAATGTAAGTAGTACAGTTCATATAGTGTCTTGTGCTTGGGGTGCGATGAAAACACAGGAGTCACAGGTTTGATATAGAAGGTCTTGTATTACTTCATACAAGTGGCAATAATAGTCACACAGTTTGCAGATACAAAAGCAGGAGACACAGCAGGCCAGAGTAACTTAAGCTCAGCAATCATTCTCCACAACAGGTTCAGGATCTCTTCTCTGTTACCGTAAGTCCATGCAAACGTGGATTTATCAAAATAGCAAGGTTCCAAAGTCCACGAGTGTTCCAAGGTTCCACAATAGGAAATAACTGGAGTACAAATCCAAGGCTTCCAGGAGTCAGGTCACAGGTACACTGCAGGCTTGATTCTGAAGCACTGATTGCTCAGCTGTGGCTGCTTAAGAAGCAAGAGGAGAGAATCAGGGCGGGAACATGCAAGCTGGAAACTCCATATTGACTGAGGGCAAGATAGCTGCAGCAAGACAGAAAGTAAAATGGCTGACGAACAAACTGAGTTTCAGGAACATGTACACAGAACCTTACATTTGGTGTGAGCTGGACCGCAGAGTGAAGGCAAAAGCGCCAACAAGTGCTAAGCAACTCTGGGAACTCCTTCAAGATTGTTGGAAGACCATTTCCGCTGACTACCTCTTGAAGCTCATCAAGAGAATGCCAAGAGTGTGCAAAGCAGTCATCAAAGCAAAAGGTGGCTACTTTGAAGAACCTAGAATGTAAGACGTATTTTCAGTTGTATCTTACTTTTTTGTTAAGTATATAATTCCACATGTGTTAATTTATAGTTTTGATGCCTTCAGTGTGAATGTACAATTTTCATAGTCATGAAAATACAGAAAAATCTTTAAATGAGGTGTGTCCAAACTTTTGGTCTGTACTGTACTCAGCAGCAGACACCTTGGCTTATATCCCAGGGTTTGGATAAGGGCGTGGACTTTTTACACTACCTGGGAATGCGGTGGTGACCACACCCAACCGGCAAGAGGTATAGACCCGGACTGGGCACAGGGGATATTCAGGTAAGATGACAAGATTTTCTTATCTTACTTATGGAGCTGCGCAGTCTCCGTCCCGTGGGCCAAGGCCGCGGCCGACACCTCCGTCTCTCCAGTCAGCAGGGTCCCCATGCGTTTTGTCCACTGCCCCACGTGCATGTGCCAGATGTTATGGAAATTTGGTTAGGAAAAATCTAGCCTTGTGTGTGCTGCGGCTGTTCCCAATGAGATTGAGTATTTGAGCACTCGAGAAATGAAAACTATTCACACAAAGTGACAGAATAACATTCCATCAATACTGATGGTTTATTATACATACATAGTTTTATAGTTGCATGTAGATAGGGGTGGTTTAGTAAATTAACATACAATCAAGCTTCTATGTTATTGGTTGTTTGAATACATGAAGGTTTCTGGCTATAATAAAAAGGTTGATTTAGCAGTTTATGAGTAACTGTCACCTTTTTCCTGCTATTCAGCAGAAATCCAGACATCAGCTTGGACAATCTGCTGTAAGTTCCTGTTTTCTGATGTCTGGAAAGTACCAAAGAGCTGTCTGGTTTGCACTGGTCTGGTTTATCTGGGTCAAGGGTAGTGTTGAGCGATACGATACTGCAAATATCGGGTATCGGCCGATATTGGCTCTATCGGCCTTTCGATAATTCGTTTCGATATTTTCGTCTTATCGAATACCGGAATCGGAAGTTCCCATAATTCTTTGCGAGGCAATGTGATTTTAGTCAGCCAATGAGGAATCCTAAGAAGTGTGGGCACATCCTGTATTGCTGCGGTCATGTTAACTAATGGCATAGCTGTGATTGGATGCTGAAATGATGTCAGAATGCACTATAAAAGGCGCCGCCGCCATTTTAGCGTCACTGTGCTGTGAATTCAGTAAGGGACAGAACGCTGCTGTGCTGACTCTGAGGGACAGTTAGTGATTGCGATTTAGTGTACTGTGCTGTAGGCAGGCTAGCACCAACCGCTGTGTAAAGCTTCCTTTTGCCTGCAGTGTTGTTTTAACAGCTCTGCAAGGTGTGTGTGAGTGCAGGTGATGCTGCAGTTTGCTCTGCATGCAACGCTGTCTGTAGGCATCTGCACATGTCACTCACAGACTCTTTTTTTTCCTTCGGCGTAATTCTTGCAGCTCCATGCAATTTAACTATTAGTGTGACGCGCTTCCATCCGTATCCAATACATTGGTTGCAAACACTATAGAAGTAGACAAAGGAGTAGCCTTTCACAGATTGTGAACAGTTGTGTTTCAGTGTTCACTTCAGTCTGTTTTTTATTTTTTGAGTGCACATCACGCTCCAGTTACTTGTTCAAGCACTGCTGCTTGTACTCTGCTGAGCGTGTCTCAGTGCCTCATCCTTTTCATTTATCTCCAATTGGTTCTGCTCCATTCCATTTAAAATAAATCTAATCTATTAGTGTGACGCGCTTCCATCCGTATCCAATACATTGGTTGCAAACACTATAGAAGTAGACAAAGGAGTAGCCTTTCACAGATTGTGAACAGTTGTGTTTCAGTGTTCACTTCAGTTTTTTTTTTTTCTTTTTTGAGTGCACATCACGCTCCAGTTACTTGTTCAAGCACTGCTGCTTGTACTCTGCTGAGCGTGTCTCAGTGCCTCATCCTTTTCATTTGTCTCCAATTGGTTCTGCTCCATTCCATTTAAAATAAATCTAATCTATTAGTGTGACGCGCTTCCATCCGTATCCAATACATTGGTTGCAAACACTATAGAAGTAGACAAAGGAGTAGCCTTTCACAGATTGTGAACAGTTGTGTTTCAGTGTTCACTTCAGTCTGTGTTTTTTATTTTTTGAGTGCACATCACGCTCAAGTTACTTGTTCAAGCACTGCTGCTTGTACTCTGCTGAGCGTGTCTCAGTGCCTCATCCTTTTCATTTATCTCCAATTGGTTCTGCTCCATTCCATTTAAAATAAATCTAATCTATTAGTGTGACGCGCTTCCATCCGTATCCAATACATTGGTTGCAAACACTATAGAAGTAGACAAAGGAGTAGCCTTTCACAGATTGTGAACAGTTGTGTTTCAGTGTTCACTTCAGTCTCTGCGTAATAACCACACTTAGGCCTTATAAGTTATAACTTTTCTGACTTTCTTTATCAATCTACCAAGATGAAGAAGTCAGTGAGTAAGGCACGTGGTCGTGGCCGTGGAGTTTCAGCAGGGAGAGGACGTGGGGATTCTGTGGCTGCTGCCGCCCTCAGTGACACAGCATCCACCAGTTTTACCCATGAGCGTTCCTTTATGCGCACTTTGGTAGGAGCTCGGCGTGCCCCCTGCTGCTGGAAGAACAAATTGAAGCCATTGTTGGTTGGATGGCAGCCAATGCATCGACTTCAATTCCTTCCACCTCCTCTCAGGAACACAACACTGTTGAGCAACCATCTGTCTGTTCACCGCCTGTCAAATTGCCCAGGCAGAGAGTTCTGTACAGGAGCCAGCTGAGTCTCTGCTTCTGTTCTCAGAATCTGTTGGCTCGCAAACACGGGCACAGGCAAGCAGCATTCTGCAATTTGAAGAAGAGGGAGTATGCAGTGATGCGCAACAGCTGTGTCTCTCTCAATCTGAAGAGGCGGGTGAGCCAGTGCCGATGGACAGCACACCGCAGAACGCATCTTATGATGATGATGAGACTCAGGTGCCAGGTTTTGTGGAGCATGGTGCTGCCCAGACCATCCAACAGCAGCAGGTGTTGGAAGAGGGTAGTGGAGATGATGAAGTCCGAGACCCAACATGGCGTGAGCAACAGGAAGGTGGTGGGAGCAGCTCTGAGGAAGAGATTGTCCCAACGGTACAAAGAGGAGGGAGAGGTAGGCTGCAGACTCGCTTGCCTGTAGCCTCCAGTTTGGCACCTGTTGGGAGCAGTTCTCTTAGAACTGTCAAAATTGGCGCTCCCATGACTTGCACTGCGTGGTCCTTTTTTGACAGACTTGTAGATGATATTTGCTATGTTCAATGCAAGCTGTGTAAGCAAAAAGTTAAAAGAGGTAAAAATATCAGGAACCTGAATACCACAAATATGTGGAAACATGTACGGACAAAGCACGTAGCTGAGTTCCAAAGACACACTGGAGATGTAGGCCAACCTACAGCAGCACCTACATCTTTAGGTCATGTTCGAGCCTCTACCTCCAGCTCTCACACACCTGGTTCGGCTTCCTCACAGGATCTCCATGGAAGAACCTCGGTTACTGTTGTCCATAGACAAACTGTTATTCCACCCACTGCAGCAAGTTCACAGTCATCGTCACACTCCCAGAACAAAAAACAGCCATCGGTAACACAGGCATGGGATAAAAGACGGCCATACTCGGCAAACCATCCACGAGCACAGGCTCTGAATGCTGGCCTTGCAAAACTCCTGTCCCTTGAAATGCTGTCATTCAGGCTGGTGGAGACTGACAGTTTCAGGAACTTTATGGCATTGGCAGTCCCACAATATAATGTGCCAAGCCGATTTTATTTCAGCAGGCAAGCTGTCCCTGCTCTGCAAAAACATGTCGAGGGAAACATTAAACATGCGCTACTAAACGCCGTCAGTAGCAGGGTCCACCTGACCACCGATGCGTGGACCAGTACCCATGGCCAGGGACGATACCTTTCCCTCACTGCCCATTGGGTCAATGTTGTGGAGCCGGGTACAGATCTTGCCAGTGGCGCTGTACGTGTTCTGCCAACTCCAAGGATTGCAGGAATCCAGTCTGTGCACATTGATTCCTCCTCCTACTCCAGTTCCTCAGAATCATCGCTGCACGAGCCGTCACGGTATACCTCCACATGGACCCGTGAACGCTTACCTGTTGCGACCGATATGAGCACAGCCGTGGCCAAACGTCAACAGGCCGTACTGAAATTAATTCCCATGGGGAATCGAAGCCACACAGCGCAGGAGCTCTGGGATGCCATCAAGCAGGAGAGCGACGTGTGGTTTTTGTCAGCTAATCTCCAGCCAGGCTTGGTAGTGTGTGACAATGGCCGAAATCTGGTGGCAGCTCTGGGCCGTGGCAACCTCACTCACATACCATGTCTGGCACATGTGCTCAACTTGGTCGTGCAGAGTTTTTTGAGGGACTATCCGGATCTTGATGCACTGCTGCACAAGGTCCGCCTAGAGTGCGCTCACTTGCGACGTTCCAGCATGGCCAGATCGAGCATTGCAGCTCTGCAAGTCAGATCTCGCCTTCCTGAACATCGCATCATATGTGACGTACCCACCAGGTGGAATTCCACGTTACATATGTTGGAGCGGTTGTGTGAGCAGCAGCCAGCAGTAATGGAGTATCAGCTGCAACAGGCACAATCAACTCGCAATTTGCGCCGTTCACACTTCACCACTACTGAGTGGGCCTCTATGAAGGACATCTGCGACGTTTTGCGTGCGTTTGATGTCTCAACGCAGATGGCGAGTGCAGATGATGCACTAGTCAGCATGACTGTCCCCCTTATCTGCCTGCTTCAGAAATCACTGAAAGCACTAAAGGAAGAGGTTTTGGAAGAGGTGGAGGATGAGGAGTCACAAATTCAATTACCTTCAGGACAGTCAGTGCAACGTGGTTCGTCACAAAGGGCTGGGCAGGGTTCACTTTGTGAGGAGGATGAGGAGGAGGAGGAGTCAATGGAGGAGGAAGAAATCCCTACAGAGGGAGGTACACAACGCTGTAGTCAGTATGTAGAGCGAGGGTGGGGTGATGCAGAGGAGACAGAGATGACGCCTCTTCCAGAGGACAGCCTTTGTTGGCCAGTTGGGAGTCTGCAGCACATGGTTGATTTCATGCTTCAGTGCCTGAGAAACGACCGCCGCATCGCCCACATTCTTAGCACGTCAGATTATTGGGTGTACACCCTCCTAGACCCTCGCTACCGGGACAACTTACAAACCCTCATCACACCGGTGAACCGGGACCGTAAAATGCAGGAGTACCAAGACACACTGGTGCAATCCATACTGTTGTACATTCCAGCCGAGAGAGCTGCTGCTACTGCTTTACAAAGCAGCTCTGTGCGTCGAGGCAGTGTAGACACCTCTACAACAAGAGGGAGCAGAAGCAGCGCCTCTGCACAGGGCAAGAACTGTATGTTACAAATGTGGCAAAGTTTTGTGACAGCGCCAGCAAGGTCTACACCATCCGAGACGGCTCCAGTCACCAGGAAGAAACGTTTCCGTAAGATGGTGACAGACTACTTGGCTTTCCCTCTAAGTGTACTCCCAGATGCCTCTTCCCTTTCAAATTTTGGGTCTCTAAGTTGGATACATGGCCAGAGCTTAGCCAGTATGCATTGGAGGTGCTGGCTTGCCCTGCTGCCAGTGTATTATCTGAGCGTGTCTTTAGTGCTGCAGGTGGTGTAGTAACAGACCGTCGCATGCGACTATCCTCAGAGAATGTAGACCGGCTTACTTTTCTGAAAATGAACAAGGCATGAATCTCACCTGAATTTGCCTGTCCGTTTTCAGATTAAATAACTGTTTGGCAACGTTTTCCATGTCTCCTGTTATGTTCATCTTTCTACCACCTGAACTCTACTCCCTGGGCTACAACACCGCCATTTGTTGCTCGTAAGTAATTGGCAGGGGTACTGACTCCTGGCCAGCCTGGTTACAGCACGACAGCTGTTTCCTGGCAGTGTGAACGTCAATTATCCTCCAATAAGTTGTGCTGTCGTGTTGCATTCGGGTTAGCCGACTCTATGGTGCCTGCAGTTTAGGTGATTCCTATGTGTGCTGTGGGATATGTAAATAAAGGCGGTTTCCATTGTGACAATAGGATAAGCACCCACTGTAGGACTGTGTGATTCGGTAACTGCGGACGGCTTGCGTCCTGTCAACTTACATTTTCATGGGTGCGTTCTTCTACCCGTCCGGGGTCCAGTACCGTCAAGTGGTTCTCCCCAGTGCCTTTGGCCTAGGTGCCTCCATCTCCGTATCCGAGTTCCAGCAACGTCTGCTGGTCCTTGGTAGTGCTTTGGAGCACAGGTACCTCCTGCTTAGTAACCGTGTCACAGTAACGTCAGCTGGTACTCGGTTGTGACATTGCCTCTTTTCCTTCTGCTACCCGTCCGGGGTCCAGTACCGTCAAGTGGTTCTCCTCAGTGCCTTTGGCCTAGGTGCCTCCATCTCCGTATCCGAGTTCCAGCAACGTCTGCTGGTCCTTGGTAGTGCTTTGGAGCACAGGTACCTCCTGCTTAGTAACCGTGTCACAGTAACGTCAGCTGGTACTCGGTTGTGACATTGCCTCTTTTCCTTCTGCTACCCGTCCGGGGTCCAGTACCGTCAAGTGGTTCTCCCCAGTGCCTTTGGCCTAGGTGCCTCCATCTCCGTATCCGAGTTCCAGCAACGTCTGCTGGTCCTTGGTAGTGCTTTGGAGCACAGGTACCTCCTGCTTAGTAACCGTGTCACAGTAACGTCAGCTGGTACTCGGTTGTGACATTGCCTCTTTTCCTTCTGCTACCTGTCCGGGGTCCAGTACCGTCAAGTGGTTCTCCCCAGTGCCTTTGGCCTAGGTGCCTCCATCTCCGTATCCGAGTTCCAGCAACGTCTGCTGGTCCTTGGTAGTGCTTTGGAGCACAGGTACCTCCTGCTTAGTAACCGTGTCACAGTAACGTCAGCTGGTACTCGGTTGTGACATTGCCTCTTTTCCTTCTGCTACCCGTCCGGGGTCCAGCACAGTCAGCTGGTCCTCGTTACTTCCATTGTCTCTTGCTCCATCTGATACCCGTCAGGGTTCCAGTAACGTCAGCTGTTTCTCGTAAATTAGACGCCCTTAAAGACCACCCAGAAGAAGATGACGACAACAAGGACGACGAGCATGAAGCCAACCAGCCTGAACACCATCACAAAGAAAAAATAAAAGATTACCCAGAAGAAGATCACCAACAGGACAAAGAAGGTTAAGACAAACTACAAGATACAGAACAAGAGACAGAAGAACAATAAGCAAAAGATCAAAAAGCAGAAGAACATGAAGTATAAGACCAAAATGAAGAGCAAAATATATGCTCTAAATTCTAAGCAGAAGAAGACTAAGCAGTGTATGGGGGTGAGTCCGTTCCTCCTCGTGGTGCCCCTGGAAAATGCCTGCTGCTGCTGCAGGCTAAACTGAACACGGACAAATACTGTTGTAATTTAAATCTTTTGTGACAGCAAGAACGGAAGGATGAACAATTCATACTTTTACAGATTACAAGTACAGGAATCTCTGTCACAAATAAGAATATGATGAAGAAGATGAAGAGGAAGAAGATGAAGAATTTGAATATGAAGAAGATTAATTAGTTTAATAATAACAATATGAGTAATGTAAACAAAAACATGAATAGCAAGAAGTTTAAGAAGAAGATTAAGAAGGTGAAGATGAAGAATAATTTGATGAGAAAGATGATGCTGCTGAAGATTATGAAGGAGAAAGTGTGGCACTGGCAAAAGTTAAAAAGGTGAAGAGCATGGAAGTTGTGAAACATACATATTTGCCAAATAGAAAAAAAGGTTAACAACATTGTCAATTTGTTAGTCAATCCAAACGTATTTCCAAAAAAAAATATATTAATGCTATTCCAATGCATTGGGTTAAACATGTATGCTTTTATTGTCTCCTCAACCTCCCCCAATACATTCTACATTAGTCTGTTGTTTTCCTTCATGTACAATTAACCAACAAGGCAAGAATGTTTTTTTTTTAATGTCGATATTTGGTTCCCATAGACTTACATTGGACTTCCGGTATCGGAATCGGATATCGACGATATTTAGTGATATCGGCGATACCATTTCAATACGATATTTTTAGATATCGAGCAGTATCGCTCAACACTAGTCAAGGGTCATTCTTAAGCAACTGATTATTGAATGTATTAGATGTAAGTATATATGGGTATATAAGAGTATACATGCAAGTGAGATCTACATGAAATGCATATATATTTCCATCACATCACTAATACTGGTTTGTCTCCTCAGAGTGTCCTACAACTCTTCCCAAGCCTTCCGTGACTACATCAGCATCCCCCACATCTCCTCGTGGCAGCAGCTGTCTGCTACCTGCTTCTGCAGCTCCTCTGCCGGGTTCTCCGTTATTTGCAGTACCAGCCTGCCCGCCAGTCTGGTCGAGTCACCTTCTACGTACCCAGGGTCTAACTGTAGGTAGCACCTTGTATCTCCTGCATCTTCCATTCAGGCCCTGTTTGAGGGTCTTACTACGCAGGTCTGGGACTCGCTTAGTCACTCCCCCTTCTGAGCCCCCAGGGCAGTGGTCCCATGGTTCCACCGATTCCATTCGTTACAGATTGCTCCAGCCATGGAACCCGCTGGTTCTTAATCACCCCAGACCGTGGAGTTGTGTCAGGAAATCCCCCGTCTCAGGGACCAGCATGAGAAGATCATGACTTATTTGCGGAACTTGTAAACTCGTGTGGACTCAGTGATATCCATGGCCTCATCTGTTTCCGTTCAAGCTGTGACCACCTCAGCAGCTAGTCTTCAGGCTCCCGGCAACACTTCAGGCAAAGGACCTCACCTAGCGGCTTCCACCCGGTTCGACGGTGATTCCACTGTGTCGGGATTTTATTTATCAGTGCACGCTGCACTTTGAGCTTCTGGGTCATCTATTCGTATCTTATTGGGCTAAGATAGCATTCCTTATGTCCCATCTTGTGGGAGAGGCTCTCACTTGGATAAATCCGTTGTGGGAGAGAGGAGGTCCATTAGTCAACAACCTTCAATCCTTCCTAGCGGAGCGCTGCAGGATGTTTGCTTAGCCTGGTCGCACCACTTTGACAGCTTACTCTATGTCTATGCCAGGAGGATCTCACGGTAGCCCAGTACGCTGTCCGGTTCTGTACTCTCCTCTGAGTTGTCCTGGAATGACGAGGCGTTGATAGTTGCCTTCGGGGAGGGTCTGTATGGTTGGATAAAGGACGAGCTGGCAGGAAGGGACGTTCCTACATTTTTGAATGACCTGATTTCACTGGTGACCCGGATTGATCTACAATTTCAAGAGCGCTCTAGGGAGGCCAAGCAGGAGAAGAGACCTTTCCGCTCAGCACCCAGTTTCCAAAGGCCGATTGCTTCTCTTAACTCTGCTTTTTCCCCAGAGCCCATGCAAGTTGACTGGGTGGACTTGGCAAAGCAGCGCCTGGAGGTGCGCAGCTCAGAGGGGAAGTGTTTCTACTGTGGCAGTTTCGAGCATTTTATCCGCTTCTGTCCTGAGAGACCGGGAAACTCCAGAGCTTAGGGTCTGTAGGAGAGGCATCCCCGGGCAAAAATCATTCCTCTCCTTCTCTGCTAATGTCTGTGTCCTTGTCCTTTGGCATTGTCAGCTTCTCAGAGTTTACTTACCTGGATTCGAGGTCTGCTGGTAATTTCATTCAGCAAGCCGTGGTGGATCGCTACCAGATTCCTGTCCTGCACCTCCACAATCCAGTACTGTTACCTCCGTGGATGGCAGAGCCCTAACTGCCATCCACGTTTCTAGGCTGAGCCAGTGGAACTTTGGGTAGGTCTGATACACACTGAGAAAATTTGTTTTCATGTGTTGATTGGTTTGTCTCACCCCTTGCTAATAGGTTTACCCTGGCTTCAAGCACACGAGCCTGTGCTGAATTGGAAGACCGGTGAAATTCTGCGCTGGGGGGACTCCTGTTTCAACAAATGTCTCATTTCTGTCTGTCCAGTTCGCCATCCTGAGGCGCCATCCTCCCGCGGGGTTTACCATCTTCTTACTGGTCTTTTCTGACATCTTTGATAAGAAAGAAGCGGCAGTGTTGCCACTCCACAGGTCGTATGACTGCCCCATTGATCTGCTCGCAGGGACATCCCGTCCTCAGGGGTCGAATCTATCCTCTGTCCCAGGCAGAGACCCAAGCCATGTCGGAGTATATCAAGGAGAACTTGGCTAGACGATTCATCTAAAAGTAGTCTTCTCCGGTGGGCACAGGTTTCTTTTTCGTCAACAAAGGACTGTTCTCTCCGGACCTGTATTGATTACTGGAGTTTAAACCAGATCATGGTAAAAAAAAAAAAACAGATATCCGTTGCCACTTATTTCGGAGTTGTTTGACCATCTCAGAGGGGCCAAAATTTTCACCAAATTGGATCTCAGAGGGGCCTACAATCTGATTCGCATATGCCAGGGAGACGAGTGGAAGACGGCCTTCAACACCCGAGATAGCCACTATGAATACCGGGTTATGCCATTCGGGCTCAGCAATGCCCCTGCTGTTTTCCAAGAGTTTGTGAACGATATAATTAGAGATCTTCTGTATTCTTGTGTTGATGTTTACTTTGATGACATCTTGATTTACTCTCCAGACCTGACCACACATCGGAGGAACGTCTGCCAGGTTCTGCAGAGACTACGGGAGAACAGGCTGTACTCCAAGTTTGAGAAGTGTGTCTTTGATCAGCCCTCTCTGCCCTTCCTTGGTTTCGTCTCGTCTAGTGGTCTGAAGATAGATCCTGAAAAGTTGGCCTCTATCCTTAAATGGCCTCGGCCGACTGGGCCTAAAGCGATTCAACGGTTCCTGGGGTTCACTAACTATTACCATCAATTTATTTCATATTTCTCATCTCGAGTGACTCTCATCTCTGCTCTGACCCAAGAAGGCACCAGTTCCAAGGATTGGACTCCGGAGGCAGAGGAGTCGTTTACTTAACTAAAAGAGGCCTTCTGTTCCGCGCCCGTGCTCCATCGGCCAATTGCGGACAAACAGTTCTTCCTCCAGGTGGATTTTTCCTCCATAGGCGCTGGAGCGGTTCTCACCCAGAAGTCTTCCTCTGGGCGGATGTTCCCTTGTTGCTTCTTCTTGAAGGTTTTCTCCACTTCCGAGAGAAATTATTCCATCGGGGATTGGGAGTTACTGGCCATCAAGCTTGCTCTGCAAAAGTGGTGTCATCTTCTCGAGGGAGCAGTTCATCAGGTCATCATTCTTACCGACCATAAGAATCTCGCTTATCTCAAGTCTGTGCAACGGCTGAATCCACGTCAAGCCAGATGGTCTTTGTTCTTTGCTCAATTTAACACAACACATCATTGAGCCCTCCCGAATGGTGACAGTAGCCTCTGTCAATCTCTCTCAGATTCTTCCCGATAAGTCATTAGTAGCTAGATCGGACAGAAAGCGAGTTCTTCGCTGGGGCCACTCTTCTAAATTGTCTGTTCACGCCAGGCAGAGGAAGACTTTGCAACTCATTTCCCGTTACCATTGGTGGTCTATCATGCGCAAAGACATCTTGGAATACGTCTTGGCTTGTCCCTCCTACGCCCGAAATAAAACTGTGAAGCATCTTCCGTCTGGACATCTTCCGCTGCCCGTCACTTCAGTACCCTGGCAACACATTGCTATTGACCTCCTCATCTCTTCTGGCTGCTCCGCTATCTGGGTCGTGGTGGACCACGTTTCTAAGATGGCTCACTTTATCCCTCTGTCTGGTCTTCCTTCTGCTCCTGAACTTGCTGACTACTTCATTCAACATATTTTCCATCTCCATGGGATTCCTCTTCACATTGTGTCTGACAGAGGTGTCCAATTCAATTTGAGGTTTTGGAGGGCGATCTGTAAACTTATGAACATGGCGTTGGATTTCTCTTCAGTGTATCATCCACAATCCAATGGTCACTTCAGTGTATCATCCACAATCCTGCGTCACTTCATCAATGTGCATCACAATGACGGTGTCAAGTTGCTACCGTGGGCAGAATTCTCCTACAATAATCATGTGAGTGAGTCTTCTGCTAAGTCTCTCTTCCAGAATGTATTTGGACTCCAACCCAGAATCCCTCTTCCTGTCTCAAGGTCCTCTGGCATTCCCTCCGGAGCCCCCTGGGCAGTGGTCCCGTGATTCCACAAAAATTTCAATAAACGAATGTGCACTTCACCATCTGTGAATCCGTTTCCATTTGTTACAATTCCCTGACAGACCGCAGCATGGCCATTAGTCAGAAGCTGCTAAAGATCTTTGGAGCAGGTAAGTGTTCCCTGAGTGGTACATACTGGGCATTCTGAAAACAGTATAGTCTAGGACTTATTTGTCTGCACTACTAATTGACACCTGTTACAATACCAAACTAGGACAGTCCCTATTAGAGAAAAAACACAATAATTATATTGTATTTTCACATACTTTCTATTCCTGACTGACCGCCACTGGAGTGGCTTATAAACTTACGAAGTACATAGCTTGAGGCCTGGGGTCTGCCTTTATATGGCTAGTTTTCTGACTGTTTCGGATCACATGATTCATGATTTTAGATATTTTTTGCCTAGTCTCGCTTGAATATAGGTCAATATTAAATAAAGTCTCCTGATGAGTTGCATTTCGTGGAACAACGCAACCCGTAGAAATGAGAGGTTTGGAGAGTGAGTGTATATACGTCACCTCACCCTATGTACTGAAACATGGGGTATATGTTTTTTCTATTAGTCACCTTCTGACTAACCTTCAGGGGGTGAATTATGGGTATAGTTTTACATTTGGAATTAATAAAATTTAGTTTTATCCTTTTGTCAGCAAACGGGAGGAATGACAATCTTTAAGAAGATCCAATTTTGGTTAAAACGATTCCAACATTCTGAACATAAAAAAGACTTCTCCCCTATGTGACATTTCTGATGTTTATTAACAGTTGATTTCCAAGTAAAATATTTCCCACATTAAGAAAATTAAAAAGGCTTCTACTCTGTGTGACTGCTCTGATGTCTAACAAGATGCACTTTCTGATTAAAACATTTCCCACATTCTGAACAGGAAAAAAGCTTCTCCCCTGTGTGGGTTCTCTGGTGACTATCAAGAACTGATTTCCGCTTAAAACATTTTCCACATTCTGAACAGGAAAAAGGCTTCTCCCCTGTGTGAGTTCTCTGGTGTCTATCAAGAACCGATTTCCGGTTAAAACATTTCCCACATTCTGAACAGGAAAAAGGCTTCTCCCCTGTGTGGGTTCTCTGGTGGCTATCAAGAACCGATTTCCATTTAAAACATTTCCCACATTCTGAACATGAAAAAGCCTTCTCCCCTGTATGTGTTCTCTGGTGGCTATCAAGAAGCGATTTCCGGTTAAAACATTTCCCACATTCTGAACAAGTAAAAGGTTTCTCCCCTGTGTGAGTTCTCTGGTGGGTAACAAAATGTGATTTCTGTGTAAAATATTTCCCACACTCTGAACAGAAAAAAGGCTTCTCCCCTGTGTGAGTTCTCTGGTGGTTAACAAAATGTTGTTTCTGTGCAAAATATTTCCCACATTCTGAACAGGAAAAAGGCTTCTCCCCTGTGTGTGTTCTCTGGTGGCTATCAAGAATCGATTTCCGGTTAAAACATTTCCCACATTCTGAACAGGTAAAAGGCTTCTCCCCTGTGTGAGTTCTCTGGTGGTTAACAAAATGTGATTTCTGTGCAAAATATTTCCCACATTCTGAACAGTAAAAAGGCTTCTCCCCTGTGTGAGTTTTCTGGTGGTTAACAAAATGTGATTTCTGTGCAAAATATTTCCCATGTTCTGAACATGAAAATGTCTTCTTTGCTTTAGGAGTAGTTTGATTTTTAATGCCTCTTTTGTGACTTTGATTTTCCTTTGTAGTCGGTAATGAATCAGAAGACAAGACCTGTCTCATAGGATCAGATGACAGATCTTTGCTGTGAAGGGATGATGGTATATCTCGAGTAACAGCAATCACTTCAGTTGCATCTTGTAGGATCTCAAGATCATCAGATTTAAAAATTGAAGATGTCAACTGTCCCTCTGATCTCCTGGTACAGTCATCTGCTAAGATAAAAAACCATTATAATTTTTTAATAAAATATCCTTGCATTTTATAATTTTGAACATTTCTACTTAAACTGTACATAAGTGGGAAGCTGTGTAAAAAACTTACATATTTATCAAGACAATGACAGTTCACAGTCTAATAGAAAACCTTATTGGATGAATCCAGTAGCATAGCTACTGGGGGAGAGAGGGGGCGGTGGCCCAGGGCCCCGCGCTCTGAGGGGGCCCATCTGGAGCTACGCTATGTAACTGTATCAGCGAGCACATCGCTCCGATACAGTTACACTCTGCGGCAGAGCAGGGAGAATTGATCTCCCTGCTCTGCCACCCGGCCGTTATGGGGCCAATGAGGAGGCAGTAGGGGGCCCTGTGCCAGCAGTGGGCCCCCCATTAGTCATCGCAGGTTCAACTGTATCGGCTGGATGCCGATACAGCTGACCACATTGATGAGAGAAGGAGCGTTACGCTTCCTCTGCCATCATCCCCCTCTCAGCGTCTGACATAACCAACACCAACAGGGGGTTGCGATGACAGCAGTACTCGGCGCCCACTGTCAGGAGATGAGCAGGTGCTCAGAGCAACGTGGGAACAAGGAGGAAGAGAGGTGAGTATTGGATTTCATTTTTTTTATCGAGGTGCATTATACTGTCCTGGCTGCCTGTAGGGGTAAATTATACTGTCCTGGCTGCTTATGGGGGTGCATTTTACTATAGAGGCTGCCTATGGGGGTGCATTATACTGTCCTGGCTGCCGATGGGGGTACTGTTATGTTTAGGTAGCTGAGGAGAAATAGCAAAAACGGTAATACACCAGAGAGGCTGGAACCTATTGGATTGCAGTAACATGAACTAACCACACAACTAGAGGTAGCCGTGGAGCGTTCCTACGTTGATCCTAGACGCCTCTTCACAGCCTGAGAGATAACTACACCTAAAGGCAGAAAGATGAAAGCTATCTGCCCCGGAGCAGATCCCCAAAGAAAATAGGAAGCCCCCAAACATGTAATGGCGGTTAGACAAGAAGAAAGCACGGACACAGACAGAAAATAGCATGAGCAAACGCTGGGGCCCAATCTGTCTAGACAGAAAAGTACAGGAAAGAATTCTGACTGCAATCCAAAAAAAACTCTAAAAAAACCAACACTTCTGATTGCCAAAAAACCTGAGATCACACGATCTCACCCACCTAAATCAGATCTCTGGTGTAACAAAACCAAGCCGCAGCCATTGAAAAAACAGGAAAAAGCAAATTAACAAATAACAGTGGCTACAGATAAACTGAGAGGAGCACAGGCCCCAGGACGGGACCCGGCTGAACTCCAAAAGTGCAGAAAACTATGCAAAAAGCAAGCACAAAAAGAAAAGCAAAAATATCTTATCTGAAAGCAGCAGACGCAGGCAAGACTCCAGCAAACTTCCAAATAAACCAGGAACCACAATTGAGACAAGAACAATTGATCACAGGCAACCATCATGGGAGGGAACCTCACTTATATCAGTCCAGTCAGTGATCCCAGATTGCCATTCCTCGCTGGAAGGTTCAGTACTGTCTGTAACCACCAGAGGAAGCCTCTGCTCAGAAATCATCTCTAGCACATTCACAACAGTACCCCCCTTAAGGAGGGGTCACAGAACCCTCACTTGTGCAACCAGGCCAATCAGGATGAGCTCGGTGATAGGCACGGATCAGTCTCCTAGCATGGATGTCCGAAGCAAACAACCAAGAATTGTCCTCCTGACCATAACCTCTCCACTTAACCAAATACTGGAGTTTCCGTCTATAAAAATGAGAATCCAATATTTTCTCAACCACATACTCCAGATTGCCCTCAACCAAAACAGGGTCAGGAGGCGCAGCCATAGGAACCACTGGCTCGAAAAACCTCTTCAATTAGGACTTGTGGAATATGTTATGGATCTTAAATGTCCCTGGAAGAAGCAAACGGAAGGAAACTGGATTAAGAATCTCCATGATCTTATAAGGTACAATGAACCTAGGCTTAAACTTTGGAGATGCAACCCTCATAGGGATATTTCTTGAGGACAACCAAACCAAGTCCCCCACTTTAAACCGAGGACCATCAGTCCTATGCCGGTTGGCAAACCGCTGGGCCTTCTCTTGAGAGAGAGACAACCTCTCCACTACCTGGTCCCAAATCTTCTGCATTCGCTCCACAACAGAGTCAACACCCGGACAGATAGAAGCCTCCGCCTGTCCCGAAGAAAATCGAGGGTGAAACCCTGAATTGCAGAAAAATGGAGACATCAAAGTGGCAGAGCTAGCCCTATTATTAAGAGCAAACTCAGCCAAAGGCAAAAAAGAGACCCAGTCATCTTGATCAGCAGACACAAAACATCTCAAATAAGTCTCCAAGGTCTGGTTAGTTCTCTTGGTTTGTCCATTGGTCTGAGGATGAAATGCAGAGGAGAAAGATAATTGAACACCAAGTTTAGAACAAAATGTCCTCCAAAATCTGGAAACAAACTGGACTCCTCTGTCAGACACAATGTTCTCCGGAATGTCATGTAACCGAACCACGTGCTGAAGGAACAAAGGCACCAACTCGGAGGAGAAAGGTAACTTAGGTTTTCCAAGATGATACATCTTGTGCCATTACCTATCACAGATTACCCAGATAATGGTCATTCTCTGAGAGACAGGGAGGTCGGAAATAAAATCCATAGAGATATGGGTCTATGGCCTCTTGGGCACAGGTAATGGCATTAACAAACCACTAGAGCGAGAGCAAGGCTTGGAACGAGAGCAAGTCCCACAGGACTGCACAAAGTCCCTGACGTCACGAGACAAAATAGGCCACTAAAAGGACCGACTCACCAAGTCTCTGGTACCAAAAATCCCGGGATGACCAGCCAACGCGGAACAATGAATCTCAGACATCACACTCTTCTTCCACTGGTCTGGGACAAACAATTTCCCAATAGGGCAGCGCTCAGGTTTATCCTCCTGACACCCTTCCAGAGCCAGTCTCAAATTGGGCGAGATGGCGGAAAGTACTACACCCTCTTTCAAAATAACAGCAGGATCAGATAACTCAGGAGAATCCGCAAAGAAACTCCTCGAGAGGGAATCCGCCTTAACATTCTTAGTGCCAGGAAGAAAAGAAACCACAAAATTAAAACGTGTGAAAAACAAGGCCCACCTGGCCTGTCTAGGATTAAGTCGCTTGGCTGATTCGAGATAAACCAGGTTCTTATGGTCCGTGAGGACCACCACCTGATGTTTGGCTCCTTCCAGCCAATGTCTCCACTCTTCAAAGGCCCACTTCATGGCCAATAACTCTCGATTACCCACGTCATAATTACGTTCAGTTGGAGAAAATTTTCGAGAGAAAACAGCACAAGGGTTACTCTTAGAGGTCTCTGGATCCCTTTGGGACAAAACGGCACCTGACCCAATTTTAGAAGCATCAACCTCCACCTGAAACGGTAGAGAAACATCAGGCTGCCGTAGAACAGGAGCAGAAGTGAATCTCTGCTTAAGTTCCTGAACCGCAGAAACTGCCTCAGGAGGCCAATTCACCACATCAGAACCCTTTTTGGTCAAATCAGTCAATGGTTTAACAATACCGGAGAAATTACCTATAAATTTACGATAAAAATGGGCAAAACCCAAAAATCTCTGAAGAGCCTTTAATGAAGTAGGTTGAACCCAATCACAGATGGCCTGAACCTTGACCGGGTCCATTTCAATAACAGATGGAGACAAAATGAATCCCAGAAATGAGACCTTCTGTACGCCAAAAAGACACTTTGATCCCTTCACATACAGTGCATTCTCTCTCAAAATCTGGAACACAGTCCGAACATGTTTCACATGAGAGTCCCAGTCATTGGAAAAAATTAAAATATCATCCAAATAAACAATCAGAAATTTATCCACAAAATCCCTGAAAATATCATTCATGAAGGATTGGAAGACGGAAAGAGCATTAGTGAGCCCAAAGGGCATCACTAGTTACTCAAAATGCCCCTCTGGGGTATTAAACGCCGTCTTCCATTCATCCCCGTGCTTAATGCGAATAAGTTTATATGCCCCCCTGAGGTCAAGCTTGGTAAACCAACTAGCACTTTTCACTCTGGAAAACAGGTCAGAAATCAAGGGTAACGGATATTGATATTTCACAGTGATCTTATTCAGGAGGCGATAATCAATACACGGCCTCAATGAACCATCCTTTTTGGCCACAAAGAAAAAAAAGGCGCCCAAGGGTGAAGAGGATGGTCTGATATGACCCTTCTCCAATGACTCCTTAATATAAGATCGCATAGCATCATGTTCAGGTACAGATAAGTTAAAAAGGCGACCTTTAGGAAATTTACCACCAGGCACTAACTCAATCGTAGCTTCTGTGAGGGGGCAAGGATGCAGACTTACTTTCACTAAACACATCAGAAAAATCAGTCAAAAAGTCAGGAACATCCTGAGACTGGGTAGAGGCAGAAAAAACAGCAGTGTCAGTATTAACACATTGGCAGCCCCAACTGGTCACAGACACAGATTTCCAATCCAAAACGGGATTATGAATCTGCAACCAAGGGAAACCCAGTACAATAATGTCATGCAGATTATGCAACACCAGAAATTTGCAACTCTCCTGATGATCTGGTTCAACCCTCATTATCACCTGAGTAGAAAATTGGGGTTTATTCTCTGCCAAAGGGGTAGAATCAATGCCCAGTAGGGGAATAGACTTCCGTAGGGGTATCATGGGAAAGCCACAACGTTTGGCAAAGTCGAAATCCATCAGGTTAATAGTTGCTCCTGAATCAACAAAAGCCTGAGCCGAAAATGTGGACATGGAGCAAATCAGGGTAACAGTCAACAGAAATTTAGTCTGAACACTACCCAAGACAACTGAGCACACAAAACGTCTTCCCCGCTTGGGCAGACGGAAATAGCATGAGAGGCATCACCACAGTAGAAACCTAACCCATTGCGCTTTCGAAATTCATGACGCTGTGCCCCAAAAGTCATTCCATCACACTGCATGGGCTCAGGAGCTGGCCCACAAGGCAACACCATCTCACGCATACCTCTGAGCTCACGCAAACGTCTGTCAATTTGAATAGCCAAAGACATAGAATCATTGAGACCAGAGGGAACAGGGAATCCCACCATAACGTCCTTTACATTCTCTGACAGACCCTTCCGAAAAAGGGCTGCCAAAGCATCATCATTCCATTTGGTCAGGACTGCCCACTTTCGAAATTTCTGACAGTACAGTTCAGCGGCTTCACAGCCCTGACTTAATGCCAACAAGGTTATTTTCAGCTTGATCAGTGACATTAGGTTCATTGTACAACAACCCCAGAGCCTGAAAAAATACATCAACATCATTCAAAACAGGATCCCCAGGTGTCAGGGAAAAAGCCCAATCCTGAGGGTCGTCGCGCAGGAGAGAGATGACAATTTGAACTTGCTGTGCTGCGTTCCCTGAGGACTTAGGCTTTAAGGCAAAAAACAAATTACAGTTATTTTTGAAATTCAGAAATTTAGCCCGATCCCCCAAAAACAAATCTGGCATGGGATCCTAGGTTCCACAACCGGCAACTTAGCAAGATAGGTAGCAATAGTCCGAATCTCAGTGGCAAGCTGCTCCACACGGCCAGACAACTGTGCAAACTCCATTGAGAGAAAAAAAAATAAAAATCCTCCTCAGCATTCAGAGAGAAAGAGGGGAAAAAAAAATGCAACAAACAGAAAAAAAAAGAAAAAAAAAAAACTCTGACAACTTTTTTCTTTCCACACTATTTTTTCCCTTCTGTGAGTACCATACAATTTTAGTTTTTGGGCCGGTGATACTGTTATGTTTAGGTAGCTGAGGAGAAATAGCAAAAACGGTAATACACCAGAGAGGCTGGAACCTATTGATTGCAGTAACCTGAACTAACCACACAACTAGAGGTAGCCGTGGAGCGTTCCTACGTTGATCCTAGACACCTCGTCACAGCCTGAGAGATAACTACACCTAAAGACAGAAAGATGAAAGCTATCTGCCCAGGAGCAGATCCCCAAAGAAAATAGGAAGCCCCCAAACATGTAATAGCGGTTAGACAAGAAGAAAGCACGGACACAGACAGAAAATAGAATGAGCAAACGCTGGGGCCCAATCTGTCTAGACAGAAAAGTACAGGAAAGAATTCTGACTGCAATCCAAAAAAACCCTAAAAAAACCAACACTTCTGATTGCCAAAAAACCTGAGATCACACGATCTCACCCACCTAAATCATATCTCTGGTGTAACAAAATCAAGCCGCAGCCACTGAAAAAACAGGAAAAAGCAAATGAACAAATAACAGTGGCTACAGATAAACTGAGAGGAGCACAGGCCCCAGGAGGGGACCAGGCTGAACTCCAAAAGTGCAGAAAACTATGCAAAAAGCAAGCACAAAAAGAAAAGCAAAAATATCTTATCTGCTCAGAAACCATCTCTAGCACATTCACAACAAGGTACATTATACTGTCCTGGCTGCCGAAGGGGGTGCATTATACTGTCAAAGCTGTCTATGGGTGTGCATTATACTGTCCTAGCTGCCTATAGGGGTGCATTATACTGTCCTGGCTACCTATGGGGTTGCATTATACTGTACTGGCTGCCTATAGGGTTGTATTTTTACTGTCCTGGCTGGTTATGGGGGTGCATTATACTGTACTGGCTGCCTATGGGGGTGCATTATACTATACTGGCTGCCTATGGGGTGTATTATAATATACAGGCTGCATATGGGGGTGCATTATACTATACAGGTCCATGGGGGTGCATTATACTATAGAGTCTGCCTATGGGGTGCATTATACTATAGAGTCTGCCTATGGGGGTGAATTATACTGTCCTAGCTGCCTATGGGGGTGCATTATACTGTCCTGGCTGCCTATAGGGGTGCGTTATACTGTCCTGGCTGCCTATGGGGGTGCATTATACTGTACTGGATGCCTATGGGGGTGCATTATATTATAGATTCTGCCTATGGGGGTGCATTATACTGTCCTGGCTGCCTATGCATTATACTATACAGGCCTATGGGGAATGCATTATACTTATTGAGGACTATCTAGGGGGCCATCATACCGTGTGGGGATTACAGTGAAGGGGCCATCAAGCAGTTTGGGGGCTACTAAGGGGTCAGTATACTGTGTGGGGGTACATTACAATGAGGAGACATCATGTTATGTATAAGAGATCATCAAACTGTAAATAGGGGAGCTGTACAGGGGGAGATTCGGGACATTATTCAATGGATGGTAAGTGGGCACTTATTGTTATAGGGAACTCAGGTTACTGTGACTATCAAAGAGGCACACAGGGCAATTTTACTTTCTAGGGCGCAAAATGTGGGCAATGTTTTCTAGGCCACTTGCACCCGGCATTACTATATTCTAGAGGGTTGCTTTAGAATTTAGAGGGCACACAGAACCACACAATAGGTGCAGTAATAGGGACACATACGGCAGCAGCAGCTCAGCATTGGGGTATCAGCAGGATAAGTAGTTTGTGCAGGTAGGGAATAGATGGTGATGGGGCTGAAAATATGAGAAGTCAAATGTGTCTTTGTTGTAATCTCTGCAGCTGAGTTCTGGCTGGAGAAGTTGTCATGTCAGTCTGGGCCAGATGGGAAAGACCAAAAAAGTGATCAATTCTATCAGAAAGAATGTCAGCTGTAAGACATTATCTGTAACTGTGCTGTAATCTCATGTTTTGTAGGACTGGTATTTACCACTGACCATATGGCGGTAATATCAGTGCTGGTCTTTATATAGAGAATATTTTTAGCAACAGAGCAGTCATCTGCTGAGGTTCTCCTCCACTATTTGGGTGCATCACCCAGTTGTAATCAAGATTACCTGGTTAGGGGCCCACTGAGAAGTTTCACCTGCCCGAACCAAAACCCTAGCTACACATCTGGATGAACCAGTAGAGAGTGGTGTTCAACTATTTGTTCATTCTGCCTCCCAAACATCGAAAAAAAAGAAACCAATCGATGTTATGTAGGCGAAAATAATACCAATTCTCATCTCACAAATTGTGGCTGTTGAAAAGCAACAAGGTTTCCATAACATCCGCTCTCACTTCTGAGTCTTGCAGTGTGCTCACACAACATTTAGGATCCCTGTATTTAGCAATATTATAGTGAGAAGAACCCACTTAATTTATGGTGTGTGTCTCCTGGAGCACAATCTGGGCACTATGTGTTGGTAATAAAATAGCAAATGTGTAATTTTCATCTCCAACATCCACTGCGTGTTAATTTCCAGAAAGTGGCTGTGGAGTCAAAATATTCACTCCTATAGATTATAACCCTCAGTGAATTAATTTATAATAATAATAATTTTATTTCTATAGCGCCAACATATTCCGCAGCACTTTACATTATAGAGGGGACTTGTGCAGACAATAGACATTACAGCATAACAATAAACACAGATCAAAGTAGATACCAAGAGGAATGAGGGCCCTTCTCACAATCTTACAATCTATGAGGAAAAAGGGGAGACACAAAAGGTGGATGGTAACAATTGCTTTCATTGTTCGGACCAGCCATAGTGTAAGAATCGGGTGTTCATGTAATTCTGCATGAACCAGTTAACAGCCAATGTATGTAACAGTACAGACACAGAGGGCTATTAAATGCATAAAGCGGGTGAGAACATAATAAGAGGTACCTAATTATGGTACAAAATTTTTTTGTGAATGGGCCAACAGGGATAGTTAGGTTAATGCGTTGAGGCGGTATGCCAGTCTGAACAAATGCGTTTTTAGGGCACGCTTAAAACTGTGGGGATTGGAGATTAATCATATTAACCTGGGTAGTGCATTCCAAACAATTGGCGCAGCACATGAAAAGTCTTGGAGACGGGAGTGGGAGGTTCTGATTATTGAGGATGCTAACCTCAGGTCATTAGCAGAACGTTGGGCACGGGTAGGATGGTAGACTGAGACGAGGGAGGAGATGTAGGGTGGTGCTGAGCCATGGAGTGCTTTGTGAGTGAGGGTAATAAGTTTGTACTGGATTCTGTAGTGTATGGGTAACCAGTGTAATGACTGGCACAAGGTAGAGGCATCGGTATAACGATTGGTGAGGAATATGATCCTGGCTGCAGCATTCAAGACAGATTGGAGAGGGGAGAGTTTGGTAAGAGGGAGACCGATTAGTAGAGAGTTACAATAGTCCAGACGAGAATGAATAAGAGAAACAGTAAGAGTTTATGCAGAGTCGAAAGTAAGAAAAGGTCGAATTCTAGAGATGTTTTTGAGGTGGAGATAACAAGAGCGAGCCAGTGATCGGATATGGGGGGTGAATGAAAGCTTGGAAACAAGTATGACCCCAAGACAGCGGGCATGTTGCTGGGGAGTAATGGTGGAACCACACACGGAGATGGCAATGTCAGGCAAGGGTAGGTTAGTAGAGGGAGGAAACACAAGGAGTTCCGTTTTTGACAGGTTCAGTTTCAGATAGAGGGAGGACATGATGTTAGAGACAGTGGTAAGACAATCACTGGTGTTTTCTAAAAAGACAGGCGTGATAACGGGTGAAGAAGTGTATAATTGGGTGTCATCAGCATAGAGATGGTACTGGAAACCAAATCTACTGATTGTTTGTCCAATAGGGGCAGTATACAAAGAGAAGAGGAGGGGGCCTAGGACTGATCCTTGAGGAACCCCACAGTAAGAGGAAGATAAGAGAAGGAACCAGCAAAAGATACAGTGAAGGAACAGTCAGAGAGATAGGAGGAGAACCAGGAGAGAACGGTGTCCTTGAGGCCGATGGAGCGGAGCATAGTGAGGAGGAGCTGATGGTCCACAGTGTCCAGTGACCATTAGATTTAGCTGTTAGTATATCATTAGAGACTTTAGTGAGGGCAGTTTCAGTAGAGTGTAAAAAGCGGAAACCAGATTGAAGAGGGTTGAGAAGAGAGTTATCTGAGAGATAGCGGATAAGACGGGTGTGGACAAGGCGTTCCAGGAGTTTAGAGATGAAGGGAAGATTAGAGACAGGTCTATAGTTAGCGGCACAGTTTTGGTTGAGGGATGATTTTTTTAAGTAATGGATGTATGATGGCATGTTTAAATGAGGAGGGAAAGATACCGAAAGAGAGAGAGAGGTTTAATATTTTTGTTAGGTGAGAGGTGACAGCAGAGGAAAGGGACTTTAGGAGATGTGACGGAATGGGGTCACTGATGCAAGTGGTAGGGCGAGAAGATGCAAGGAGCCTGATTACTTCTTCTTCTGTGACTGGTTCAAAGTCAGAGAGTGAGCTGGATGCAGTGGGGGAGGAGGGACAGTGCATGGTATGAGGGGATTGGGAGATAATTTCCTGTCGGATGTGGTCAATTTTTTCTTTGAAATAATTGGCCAGATCGTCAGCGCGGAGATCCGTGGTTGGAGCCTGCACTTTTGGGTTCAGTAGGGAGTGAAAAGTGTCAAAGAGAGGTTTAGGGTTATTGGATAGTGAGGTGATGAGGGTGTTGAAATAGGTTTGTTTGGAGAGGTGAAGAGCAGAGTTGTATGTTTTAAGCATAAACTTGTAATGTATGAAATCTTTGGATAGATTAGATTTCCTCCACAGACGTTCGGCGCACCGGAAGCACTGCTGCAGGAAACGTGTTTGCAGCGTGTGCCACGGTTGTCGGCGTCTGTGTCGTATTGTTCTATGTATAGGAGGTGCAGTTTCATCCAGGGCACTTTGCAGGGTTTCATTGTTATGCTTCAGTGCAGAATCTGGACATGAGAGAGAGGAGATTGGGGCCAACTATGACTGCAAGTTCTTCATAAGTTTCTATGTGTTAATGGCTTGTATGTTTCTATATGTGTGGAAAGTTGGGGTGACCTGAGCAGGATGGCAGTTCTTGATAGAGAATGAAAGAAGGTTGTGGTCAGAGAGCGGGAGAGGGGAGTTTGTGAAATCATCCACTGAACAAAGCCGGGAGAAAACCAAATCGAGGGAGTTTCCATCTTCATGCGTAGGGGAGTTAGTATGCTGCAAGAGGCCGAAAGAGGAGGTTAGAGATAAAAGGTGAGAGGCAGATGGGGAGAAGGGAAGAGCAATGGGGATGTTGAAATCACCCATGATAAGGGTGGGGATATCACAGGAAAGAAAATGTGGAAACCAGGTGGCAAATTGATCCAGGAACTGATGACAAGGGCCGGGAGGACGATACACCACTGCCACTCGCATGGAGAAGAGGATGTAGAGTCTGACAGCATGGACC
This sequence comes from Oophaga sylvatica, assembly GCA_033576555.1. Classification (NCBI taxonomy): domain Eukaryota; kingdom Metazoa; phylum Chordata; class Amphibia; order Anura; family Dendrobatidae; genus Oophaga; species Oophaga sylvatica. Next base: position 50,435 of record JARQOD010000454.1, on the reverse strand, counting down.
TCAAAAGAAGGGAAGACAAGTGAGGGTACTTGAGGGATAACTTGAAATGTACATTTGGGTGATAAGAAAAGACAAACGCCTCCACCTGCTCTGTTGTCCGATCTTGGGGTATGAGAGAAGTGTAGTCCATCATATGAGAGAGCAGCAGCAGCGGTGGTGTCTGACTGCTGGATCCAGGTTTCAGTAAGAGCTAGAAGGTTAAGAGAATTTGAAAGGAAGAAGTCATGGATGAAGGGGAGTTTATTACACACTGAGCGAGAATTCCAAAGGGCACAATTGAAAGAGACAGAAGGCATGCAGGGAATATTAATAATATTAGAGGGGTTTCTGAGTGCAGCAGTTGGAAGGTTTGACTTGCTATAACATGGGGGGCCGGGGTTTGGAGCAATATCTTCTGCGACTAAAAGGAGAATAGAAAGAGTGAGCAGATGGTTAAGTGATTTGTGAGAGCGTCTTGTGTGTTGGATGGTGGGACAGAGAGGATTTGTGCTATTCAGCAGTGTAAAAAGAGCGTGAGTGCTATACATAGGAGAGGAAAGGACAGAGGGGCCGATATGGATAGAGTGTAAAGGGGTAATGCAAGGGCGGTGTGTTATGATTTGGTAGCTGAGGAGAGCAGGCAAAAAAGGAAATACACCAGAGAGTTGGAATCTATGGGATTGCAGTACCCTGACTAACCACCACAACTAAAGGCAGCCGTGGAGCGTACCTACGTTGGTCCTAGATGCCTCGTCACAGCCTGAGAAGCTAACTACACCTAAAGAGGAAAACTATCTGCCCCGGAGCAGATCCCCAAAGAACATAGAAAGCCCCCAAACATGTAATGGCGGTTAGACAAGAGGAAATACAGACACAGACAGAAAATAGTATGAGCAAACGTTGGGGCCCAAACTTCCTAAATAGAAAAGGATAGGAAGGACACTTACTGCAATCCCAAAAAACCCTGAAAAGTACCAACTCTACTAATTACAAAAACACCTGAGATCACACGACCTCTACCACCTAAATTAGTTCTCTGGTGTAACAAAAACTAAACAGCAGCCACTGAAAAAAACTGGAAAAGGCAAATGAACAAACAACAGTGGCCGAACTAAACTGAGAGGAGCACAAGCCCCCGGAGGGGACCCGGCAGACCCCCACAGAAGTGCAGGACAAAATGCAAAAAGCAAGCACAAAAAACTAAAAGAAGAAAATGTCTTATCTGTTAGCAGAAGATGCAGGCACGAAACAGCAAGCTACAAAGTGAACAGGAATCAAAGATGAGACCAGAACAATTGATCACCGGCAACCCTGATGGGAGGGAACCTCCCTTATATAAGATCAGTCAGTAACACCTGATCTCCAATCTTCACAATCTTCATTGGATAGTTCAGTACTGTTTGTAACCACCAGAGGGAGCTTCTGCTCAGAATTCATTTCTAGCACATTCACAACAGCGGTGGATGTGAGTGAATGCAGCAGCCAGGATATAAATTATACAGATGCATATGGTGAATATGTGTTATAATCCAAATGTAGAGGGAAAAGATTTTTTTAATTTGTCCTACCTGTCTCCTTCCCTGTCTAACTGCCATGTATAACTGCGGCAATACTTTGATACATGTACTTCGATTACATGTACATAAATGCTACCCCTGCAAAAATGTTTCCCCAGACTATGCTTCAATATATAGGAGGCTAGATCTAAGAACTTTTTTTGTTTCCTCTCTCACTCGTTAGCAATCAGTCAAACTAAGTTGAGACAGCAGGACACAATAAATGTAGTGAGCAGATAAACAAGTGTCCAGGCCTACATGGATCATAAACCACTTTGAAAAGTTACTTGACCTCATATCATAAGAGGACAAGCAGAGTAAGTTTAAATAACTATATACCATTATATATGCTGCTAAGATGAATAACATAGATGGGACACATGCAGGATTCACTGAAGTAACTTGCAATAGTTAAATACCATTATATATGCTGCTAAGATGAATAACATAGATGGGACACATGCAGGATTCACTGAAGTAACATGTAATAGATAAATACCATTATATATACTGATAAGATGAATAACATAGATGGGACACATGCAGGATTCACTGAAGTAACTTGCAATAGTTAAATACCTGTAAGAAGAGAATAGAATCACTTTATGGGGATTTCGACTATTCTGGATTTCTGCATTTAGCTATATTAGGGCTTCTGCATATGGTGTGTCCAATCTCATCTGGGATCTGTTCCTATTCCTTCTAAGCCTATCAGGGAGCTACAGACTCACATAAGTGAGGCAGGATGATCCCATCAAACTATCATACACAATGAAGATGAACAGGTAAAAAAAAGACATAGAATAAAAAAATGTTTGATCATCAACAACAACGTATGTACGAGGGGAGAATTCCAACACTAAACTGGAGTTGCACTCATTTATGGTGGACCATTGGAGCTACTGTGAGTCCTGACCAGAAGATTAGAGAAAGTATTAGTGCCCCCATTTCAGGAGAGATTGTGCAGTAATCTGAATTCCTTAGGATCAAAAACATAATGTAATTTATGACGTGGAGTGAATCCATGAAATCAGTGCTGGAGCCATGCCAGCACATCTCCTGCAGGCGTGAATAAATGTATATTACAGCCATCAGCCACGCACAGCTTAGAGATATATCATGGCACAGGTGTAATGGTTTTATGTAGTTTATCACAATCCTCCTTGAAATTAGTTAGTTTTAATACAAATTGAAAAGTCAGGATAAAGGGAAACTCTGCTGTTATTGTACAGAAATTCACACTCAGACTCACTGCACATTTAATGTTGTCGATCATAAAAGTGAAGTTTGGCCAGAAAGACTGGACCTGGTCTTGTAGGGACCATATGAGACATTCAGCAGCACAGAAGGGAGAGAAGATTCATCGGATAAGATCTCAGGGATCTAGGAAGCCAACAGCATCATTACCCTCCGCTTTATCTTACAGGTCTGACATAATACTTTTTTTCAAGTGATATTCTAACTTGTCAGCACATTCTACGTACGCTGTCATTTGGCTTTGTAGTTTACAGATCTGGGCAGGTAACGGTCAGCCTCTTCTAATCCCAGGGGGTAGGTGGATCCTCCTGGTGGTAAGTTCTATAGAAAAGGGCTTTGAATGCCCAAAGTCATTTGAACAGTTTTGGGTGGAGGAGAATGTTATAGTCGGGAGGCAAAATGCTGAACATGGTAATACGGCCGGACTACACCACTGATAAAGCAGCTGCAGCCGATGACTGAGAAGAATCTGTGACTTCTGAGCATTTAGTGGTCACTACTCACCTGGGTAGTCATATGTAGGAATCTCCTCTTTACACCGCTCATCACCCCTCACATATGTCTCTGTAGTATTAATATGGGTCAGATCTTCACCCTGAAACAAATATTGTAAAAGTCACAGACAGATGGAGAAGTCACATCTATGATCAGCTCTAATCCTGCCATCTCCACAGTTCTCATTACACAAGTATAAAACATATAATACTGGTGGATAAAACAAGACTGAGCACAAGACCTTCACAGCCGTCTACACATCATAGGGGAGATCTCATGACACCTTCTCTCCATATACCTGATGATCCTGAGGAACATTGGGATCTTCTTGCTTACAGTCCTGTGGAAGAAGAGGACGGGGACATCTCTCTGGTGTTGTCCTCTTACTGGATAGATCTGGAGGAAACACATACAGGGACTGAATTCATTCTTTACATACAGATAATTATAGGCCGTGTGTATTTAGTCCTGTCTATTACCTGGTGATGTGAGGGGCTGGGGAACCTCCATCATGACGTCCTTGTACAGATCTTTGTGTCCTTCTAAATACTCCCACTCCTCCATGGAGAAATAGACGGCAACATCCTGACACCTTATAGGAACCTGACACATACAATGATGGCGTCATCCCCGATCCCTTCATAGCGTTACTGTATAATGTCCCAGCATTCCCAGCAGTGTCACCTCTCCAGTCAGCAGCTCAATCATCTTGTAGGTGAGTTCTAGAATCTTCTGATCATTGATGTCCTCGTGTATCAGGGGGTGAGGTGGAGGCCCCGTGATTGGGCTTAGAGGTCTTCCCCATCCCTCAGACACAGGGTCCTGACAGCGCTCACTAGAGGTCTTCTTCACTACCGTGTAATCCTGGTTATGGAGAGACACATTAATAAATCTCACTACAGACATTTACAGAGTCCTCACCTTTCCAGTTCTGTCCATCTGTTATTCCCATAGATAAGAATGATGTAATGTGACGTCATCAGAATCTCTCACCTCTCCAGTAAGCCGGAAGAGGATCTCTAGGGTGAGGTGTAATATCCTCTCCGCCATCTTGTCTCTGTCCATATCCATCATTGATGGGTAAATCAGGAAAATTCTCTTATATAGAAGATCTTCACTGAGAGGATCCGATATTGTAGAGACCTGAATGAGAAGATAAGCCGATGTAACACCATAAAATCCTGTGTAATAATACAATTACTGGAGATAATAAGGGAAACATATGAGATTTATTATTTTACAGTATTCAGTTTTCTTCTTTACATCTACTAATAAAACCTATATATTTAGGCCACAGACAACAAGCAGTTTCTTCCTCGGAGTCGGCAGCTGAATACGTTCCTCATAGACTCATCTTCCATAACGCTAATTCTCCTCTCATTTACCGACCCTGGAATCGGCATTAGTAATACTGCAGGAGATATTCATTACACGTGACAGGAGAAATAACTACTTCATGATGAGGACGACATCCTCATCTTCTACTACGGCTCTAGAGACATATTAGTCCAGAGTCGTCACTGACTCCATCCCCACCGGCGTCTATATGAATGTTTCCCGTCTTCCCCGCACTGTAATCTTCTATCACGTTAGATCTCAGATCTGATTCACACACAGAAGTTTGAGGCTTTTGTGGAAGAACAGACAGGAGATCTATGATGATGATGTCTCCATGTACAGTGGTTTCCCCTCTGGATAAGATGCTTTTTTTTCCCTTTCCCCCCCAATTAGAAGGGACACCTGTGGATATCGGGGTCTTCACCTGCTGCAGTCCTGGGGGGATTTACTGGGTAAAGTGGAGGTTGGAGAAACGTCCCCATCAATTCTCCTCAGACTGAAGGAACATCGCTCCTCTATTCAGCTCTATGGATCCAGGATGAAGAAGAGAATGAAGAGCAGGTGAGACCACCGCGGCCGGACTGTTCTACAGCTGCTCTGTGCACAGGACCTGTGATGAGGTCACAGGAGGGGAGGAGTCAGAGGTCACATGATCAGGGGCCTCAGTGTGCACAGGACCTGTGATGAGGTCACAGGAGGGGAGGAGTCAGGGGTCACATGATCAGGGGGCCTCAGTGTATGAACTCTTTTATTATAAAAATATAAACAATACATCATAATAAATAATAAACTGTACAGAAATAAAACATAGCTAAGATAAGTAACAGAAACAAAAGAAACTAGCATCAAATAAACCAAAAAGTCCAGAGTCCTTTGTCCTTCCAAAGCTATTGCAGCTTCCACAGGAACATTACATACCTCTCAACTTTTGAAGAAGGGAAAGAGGGACAAAGGCTGCGGCGCCCTTGGCAAATTTTAGGCCACGCCCCCAAACCACGCCCATTTCACCAGTCACACCCATATCCACGCCCCAACCACACCCAAGAATGGATGGAGCGTACCGTAAAATCCTGACAACCTCCTTCCCTCCGCCAGGACATTAAGAATGGGTCTTGGCTGGGTTTTCCAGCAAGACTATGACCCAAAACGTACATCCAAGGCAACAAAGGAGTGGATCAAAAAGAAGCACATCACAGTCCTGACAGGAAGTGTGCAGGCCCCCGACATGTGCCAGTATAACAGTACATATACACACTATATATGGACACACTGTACACTACATATTTATACAGTGTACACTGTATACCCTGTACACTATGCAATTATACATTGTATATACCTCGTACACTACATGTTCACTGTACATATATACCCTGTACACTATACACTATATATATATTCCCCATACACTACATCAAGACTGTATATATAGGAGAGTCTCCATTGGAGAAAGAAGCAGATAAACATAATTCTACTCTATCTTAGGTTAGGTTCACATTGCGTTAGTGCAGTCTACTCAACGTATGCGTTTAAACGGACTGCGCTAATGCAAGTGCCTTTTAAAGATCGCGTTATGCGATCGCGCTAGCGGTGACGGACCCCCGAAGGCTGGGTTAACATTGCGTCAATGGCAATACTCTGACGGCATCGGTTACATAGTGGCACTAACGCTATGTAACGGATGCGTTAGCGCACCCATAGACTGAAATGATGTAGCGCATCGCTAGCACATGTCATATTTGGCATGTGTTAGCAATGTGCTGTCATTCTGTGACAGAGACTCGGACACAGTCTGCAGCGTTCGGGGTCCATCACCTCTAGCACGATCACATAACGCAATCTTTAAAAGCCACTTGCGTTAGCGCAGTCCATTTAACGCATACGTTGAGCAGACTGCACTAACGCAATGTGAACGTAGCCTAATGCTGCAGACTGCGTCCGACGGTCTGTCACAGAATGACGGCACATTGCTAACGCATTCCAAATATGATATGTGCTAGCGATGCGCTACATAATTGCAGTCTATGGGTGCGCTAACACATCCGTTACATAGCGTTAGTGCCACTATGTAACGGATGCCGTCAGCGCATTGCCATTGACTCAATGTGAACCCGGCCTTACAGAGGAATCCTACTGACCCATCGACATGGTGCCAATTGCTGACAGTCAGTTTCATGACTGGATCTCTACACTACTGAATCAGGAGCCTCAGAACTGAGAGATACCACTGGTATACTGTCTCTCAGTCCTGAGGCATATACCACAGCCAAGTGAGACACTGGAGAGAGAACTGTGCTCATCATGCGGTATGTCACAGAGGTGCATGATGGAAAGAACTGGCCATCCAGCAGCACAGAGGATTTCAGGAGAGGACTGTGCTCATCATGGGGGATTGTCACAGAGGTGCATAATGGAAAGAACTGGCCATCCAGCAGCACAGAGGATTTCAGGAGAGGACTGTGCTCATCATGTTGGAAGTCACAGAGGTGCATGATGGAAAGAACTGGCCATCCAGCAGCACAGAGGATTTCAGGAGAGGAGTGTGCTCATCATGCGGGATTGTCACAGAGGTGCATGATGGAAAGAACTGGCCACCCAGCAGCACAGAGGATTTCAGAGAGGACTGTGCTCATCATGCGGTATGTCACAGAGGTGCATGATGGAAAGAACTGGCCACCCAGCAGCACAGAGGATTTTAGGGCAATCATGGAGGTATGTAACGGAAGGCAATGATCATCTAGCAACACAGAGTAATCTGGTGGCAGAGTTTCTTGATCTCGTGAGGGGTTCCAATCTGAGAAGGAGCACTAGTGATCTACTAGGGGCCACAAGCAGCGTGGTGGAATGAGTGGTGTCTGCTAGCTGCAGAGTATTTCAGGGGAGGCTTGTCCTGGACTTGTAAGAAGTACAGAGTTACACAGTACAAGCAGCACAGAGTATTTCAGACAGGACGCGCCACTGCTGCGTTACGGTATTACAGATACAGAGTGGCGGGAGCAGGCTCGCAGCAGCACAGAGCACTTCAGCAGATGCATACTGCAATGTATTCTTCGCATCGTCGCCGCTTCTTATAGAAAGGATAAACAGGAGCGTGCAGACATGGCGGTCATTAGCGCTCCACGTCGGGTCTCCAGACGCCTGCGGGCGATGTAAATGAGCGGAGCCACCTACAGCATTTACCTGGCCTGATTCTGTCCGCTGACACACTCCTCAAATTAATGAAATGTTTCCGCAGCCGAATCTGGAAAGGAACAAATCGGGAACATTTTACGAAGACGAACACAACAGAAGGCGGCCGCCGCTCTGCCGGAGGAGGGATGTTACGTTCGGTGGAGTCCCCGGCCTGGAAAATGGGCCACGCATTTCGGGAGCCTTAATTAGGCAATATGGAAAAGTCAAAAGCCTTTTAAATATGCGATGGGGAAGAGAGGAAACAAGGGATGTCAGGACGAGCTCTAAACGAGCCAAAGCTGCGGAGACGGAGAGTGAGGGGGCATCCAATTTATACTGACGGCGGAGGCGCAGACGTCAAGGGACGACGGTCAATCTGCATCATAAGAGCAGGGCTGCCGCTAGATGGGGAACAGAGAACTGGAACCCCAAATCTGACGCTACAGGGGGAACGGAGACCTGCAACCCCAAATCTGCCGATATAGGGGGGACAGAGACCTGCAACGCCAAATCTGCCGCTACAGAGTGAACAGAGACCTGAAACCCCAAATCTGCTGCTATAGGGGGGACAGATTTTACTTCTGCATTCTGGCAATGTGCTTCCTTGCCTTTATCTACCACTTGGCTATGTTCTATTTTATGCTACATTTGTATCAATAAAGTATTTTTCTTGCATTAATTATTTGATCATTTGACTGCTTTGTGGTGTGGTGGTAACTGGGACAGAGACCTGCAATGCCAAATCTGTCGCTACATGGGGAACGGAGACCTGGAACCCCAAATCTGACGCTATAGGGGGAACGGAGACTTGGAACTTCAAATCTGCCGCTATAGGGGGGACCGAGACCTGGAACCCCAAATCTGCCGCTACAGGGTGAACGGAGACCCGCAACCCCAAATCTGCCGCTATAGGCGGGACAAAGACCCGCAACCCCAAATCTGCCGCTATAGGGGGGACAAAGACCCGCAAACCCCAAGTCTGCCGCTATAGGGGAACGGAGACCCGGAATCCCAAATCTGCTGCTATAGGGGAAATGGACACTGATTGTTTACAGAGTGATGCAGGCAGGGACAGCACTGAGGATGATGTGGAAACAAATGGCTGGCACAGTGCAGCGTCTCAGCCCTGCCTGCCTCACTCTCTGGCTGTAAACAATCCCTCCCCCGGTGCACAGATGAGCGCTCCATGCAGTACCTGGCTCTCACTCCAAGAGATGATAATCTCATCCTGCCTGTCTCACTCTCACATGCTGCCACGCATGGAGCTGCAGCTTCTGAGAGCGAGACAGGCAGGATCTGGGATCATCATCTCTTGGAGTGAGAGCCGGGTACTGCATGGAGCGCTCGATTCACTGCCGCCGCCGGATCTGTCCTCCCGAACTAGCATTACCTCCTCGTGCTGTACCAGCTGACCGCCGGAAATGAGGTCAGCGGTCACTTCCTGTGGAACGTGACAAGTGACTGGGAGAAAGTTCTCCCAGTCCCCGGGGTATCCGCTGTGCACTCTGCTGTCATCACTACCCAACCGCGATCGCGGGACATTAAGCCTCCCGGCCGGGACAGCGGGACAGGGACTCGAAATCGGGACTGTCCCGCTGAAACCGGGACGGTTGGGAGGTATGACATTACCCCTAACCAAAATTATATATAAAACATAAAAGAAACATGCACACACTGACACACACTCACGCACCCCAAAAGAAAGGAAAAAGGCCTCACCTGGCCACACATACAACACAACCTATATATACACTACTACATACACAATAAGACATGCACAAAAATTTTTTTTTTCCTTTTCTTTTTTCCCCCACCACACCACAGGTCCATGAGTTCATGCCCTTTTCACCACAAGCTTAACGGGTCCATGAAAGTTTTTGCCCTTAAAAATTTAGAACCCTCGGGTCCATGACAAGTTCCATGCCCCCCCCACACACAAAAACCCCCACCCAACCTAAACTATACCCCCCAAACATATAACTATTTACATTATATACAAAACATAACATTAACAGACCTACCACACAAGAACACTACATTACATTACTTTAAACACAACATTATAAACATTTATAAACATTAACACTATACACTGACCACATAACTTGCAAGGCCCAAGTTCAGCGCCTGCAAGCCCAATATCCATTATTTCCTGAATTTACAAAACAAAAAGCTAAGTGTGCCACACACCAGCCCACCACCGGGAAACTGGAGTCCTAAGAGGCCCCATCCCTAACCACCAACACACGCACCCTGTTCCTCACCAACTAAATCTGTCCCTAAAAAAAAAAAACTGACCCTAACTATCCCTACCTATCCCTACCTGTCCCTACTCTACCTAGCTTATCAAAACTAACTATCTAGCTATCCCTAAACTGGCCCTCCCTGTCCCTACTTTTCTAACCTTCAACACCCACACCACCTTATCTTACACTACCAACAATCTCACACAGACCAGCTCTCACTAGGGCACGTTAAAGGAGAAACCCCTCCAAAGCCAAGAGGCCCTCCTCGCACCCAGCCTCTCGAACTCCAAAGATCACACCTTCCCCAGGTCACCCAAGATGTTTCTAACCACCTCATCCCAGTGGAGGACTTTCCGCTGCGTGGAAACTAAACTCCGTGCACTCCAAGTGTGGAACCTAATGACTACACTAACTAGGAATAAAGTGCTCTGTTCTCGGCCACCCAGGGATCTGAATGCCCCATAAGCCCACTCCGGATAAGAAAGGGACGCCAGCCTAGGCCAGCCTATGGAGCAGCACGGTGGCTCAGTGGATAGCACTGCAGCCTTGCAGCGCTGGACTCCTGGGTTTGAATCCCACCAAGGACAACATCTACAAGGAGTTTGTATGTTCTCCCTGTGTTTGCGTGGTACTCCGGTTTCCTCCCACACTCCAAAGAACATACTGATAGGGAATTTAGATTGTGAGCTCCATCGGGGACAGCGACGATAATGTGTGCAAACTGTAAAGCGCTGCGGAATAAGTTAGCGCTATATAAAAATAAAGATTTATTATTATTATGGAAGCACCCACCCTATTGTAGACCCCTGTATTAAAGGGACACTGAAGGAGGAAGTGCTCCATGCTTTCCAACATGTCACCATACTCCTCACGAGGACAACCCCGATCATTGGAGCTCCTGCACTTCAGGTTGTCCCTTACATACAGCCTCCCATGGAAGCAGCGCCATGCCAAGTCCCAAAACTTCAAGGGGATCCGCTTGGAATTTAATAACCCAAGCCCAACCTCCAGATCCCAGCCTGGGCAATCCTTGAGCACCAGGGGCTTCTGGAAATGGGTCAACAGAACCCTGCTGTCAAGAAATTTCCTCGACATGGTCCTGATTTCCCACATTCCCAGACCCCACCGGCGGATCACCTTCAGAACCGGGGTAGCATAAACCGGGAGATATACGTGTGGTGTGCGCAGGTCCTTCGCCTGCCCTCCTGTCTCCCGGTCCTGGAAGAAAGGCCGAAACCAACCCCTGCAGGAGAATACCCACGGAGGAGCCCTCTCTGAATAGAGGTTGGCAACATTGATCTTAAGAAAGGTGTTTATCAGAAACACCACCGGGTTGACCATACCCAACCCACCTAGTCTCCTCGTGCGGTACGTGACCTCTCTCTTAATTAGGTTAAGCCTGTTATCCCATAACAGCTGGAAGAACAGGCTATAGACCCGTGTCCAGAGAGGTTCTGGCAAGATGCAGACACTGCCCAGGTATATTAACAAGGGAAGCAGAAAGCCTTTGGCCAAGTTGACCCTTTCCTTCAGGGTTAAAGACCAACCCTTCCACTGGTCCACCTTTTGGGCGACGATCTTAAGTCTGCCCTCCCAATTTTGCTGGGGGTAGTCCCCAGGGCCAAATTCGATGCCTAGGATTTTGGCGGAGTTCTGGGGCCCTGGAAGGGTGTCCGGGAGATCAAAACTAGGATCTCCCCCTCCCAGCCAGAGACTTTCGCACTTTTCCCGGTTGATCATGGACCCGGACGCCTCCGAGTAGCGCTCAACCTCAGACATGAACCAATTCGCCTCCTCTGTTGAGTACACAAAGAGGGAGACGTCGTCAGTGTACGCTACCACCCTCAGAGTGGCCCCCGGCTCCGCCCGGTCCATCCCAACACCCACCAACGGTCCACGATCTACCCTCCTCAAGAAGGGATCGATTGCGAACATGTATAAAAGTGGGCTCAGAGGACAACCCTGCCGGACCCCGGAACTCACCTCAAAAGGGTGACCAACCCAATCGTTCACAAGTGGAAAAGTCTCTGCCCCCTGGTGTAAGGTCTCTAACCAATTTACAAACCTCCCAGGCAGACCGTACCTCAAAAGTACAGACCAGAGGTACTCATGATTCACCCGGTCAAAGGCCTTCGCTTGATCTAAGGAAAGCAAGTACACCTTCCAGTGACCCGCCCTGCCCTGCTCCACTGCTACTGTGGCCTGGAATAGAGCAGTGCTGAGCCCCCAAAAGGAGACGGGGTGCAAACTTCACCAACCGATTAAACAGCACCTTTGCCAGAACCTTCTGGTCCGCATTGAGAAGTGCTATGGGACGTTAATTCTCAATACGGGATGAGTCCTTACCCTTTGATAGGATAATCAGGGCTGACCTCCTCATTGCGCTGGGAAGAGCGCCCGAGGAAAGGCACCTCAGTCAAGAGGGGGACCAAGGAGTCCCTAAAGGTCTTGTAAAACTCGGATGTTAAGCCATCCGGACCTGGTGATTATTTGGGCCAAAGCCCATCAATGGCCAGTCTCACTTCCTCTTCCCTGATTGCCTCTACCAAAACATCAAGAGATGGGTGTCACGGGTGTTTCGCTGCGAAGATCGTCGCGATTGCACACTCTGACTTCTCACAGCTGAGTTTCTGGTGCTGGGTGTTTTTCGGCACTGAGGGAGTTAATTCTTCCTCTCTCTGTGCTGGACTAGACCAGCCTCGCTCAGCTGCAATTAATGTTGTGGTAATTGGTTTCCTTCATATACCTGCCTGTCTGCTGGGGAAGTGTCGGTGAAAGCATTCATGCAGATCAGCAGAGCGGATCGTATTGAGAAGTCTAAAGCTAAGAATACCTGTTGTGGTTTTCTCCTCTCCTCGCTTTATTATTTATCTCCTTACCCGTTGGTGTTCCCTCTGTAGTGATAGTTTTGTATGCAAGGTGGTCTTTTATTTTATCCCTTGTACTGTCTCGTTCGTCTTATACTGTGTGTGAAGGCAGTTACCTTCCTGTTCCCTGTGGTGGTAATCAGGGTCCTTCTCAGGACTAGATTACAGTGGTTAGGGATTCACAGGAGATAGGGTTACGCTGGCGGCCTGGACCTCTGTACCATCAACAGTACCTCCAGGTAGAGGGATTAGTCAGGACCCCAGCTTAGGGTCAGCATAGACCCCGGACCTCCTGTATACAGAGACAGCGTGACATTTTCACCGACCCCACTTAAGATTCTCCCCAGCCACCATGGATCCAGTAGCCAGTCTAGCTCAGCAGTTGCAGAGTTTGTCCATGGAGCTGAGGGACGTTAAGTCCAAGGTTTTGTACCCCCCGGAGCAAGCCAGACCTGAACCTAAAGTAGCTCTCCCGGACAGGTTCACTGGAGGACGGGACAAATTTTTTGCTTTCCGGGAGGCATGTAAATTGTACTTTCGGCTGCGACCTCGGTCATCTGGGAGTGAAGATCAAAGGGTGGGAATTGTCATCTCACTCCTACAAGGGGACCCCCAATCCTGGGCGTTCTTCTCTTCCCCCGGGCTCCCCGGCTCTCCAGTCAGTGGATAGATTTTTTGCAGCTCTGGGTCTTGTATATGATGACCCGGATCGGGTCTCCCTTGCTGAAACTAAGTTACGTAAGATACAGCAGGGAGATCGTCCGGCAGAGGAATTCTGTTCGGAGTTCCGTAGGTGGGCCACGGACACCCAGTGGAATGACTCGGCTCTTAGGAGCCAGTTTTGTCAAGGTTTATCTGACAAATTAAAAGATGTGTTGGCACAGTATGACCCTCCCACGACACTGGAAGCCGCTATGGCCCTTGCTATTCGTATTGACAGACATCTTCAGGAGAGGTGCGGGGTAACTTCGCCCCCTGTGATGACTCCACCTTCCTCAAGGGTCCCTTATACGGAGGTTCCCCTGGTCAGTCCAGAGGAGCCTATGCAATTAGGAGGGACATCATTCCGGGGGAGGGGATCGGTGGGGCGACACAAAACAAGAAGTTGTTTCTTCTGTGGAAAAAAGGGACATTTTATTAGGGGGTGTCCATCCCGTCCTTTGCAGAGTGAGAAGTCGCCGGAAAACTATTGATCCCAGATTGTGTGGTGGACGGCAATCTGGGAGTAAGTATTTCGTCCCTAAGTTCGTCTCAGTTTCTCATACCGGCGGAGGTGGTGGTGGGTGCGAAAACTGAGAGGATATCTGTTCTTCTGGATAGTGGGACTGGGGCTAATCTGGTGGATGCTCGCTTTGCCCGGGTTCAAGGTATGCGATTGAGTGGGTTGGCTAAACCCGTCCCCATATTCTCGATCGACGCCAGACCTCTCGGTCAGGGAAGTTTTGTGCAAGCAGTGCATAACATAGATCTTCAAGTGGGGGCGCTACATAAAGAACTGTTGTCTTGTTATGTGTTGGAGGGTCTTCCCACTCCTATAGTGCTGGGCCTGCCTTGGCTAACTAAGCATAACCCGGTTATTAATTGGCAATCCAGAGAGATAACCCAATGGAGCGATTTCTGTAATAAAAACTGCATGAATACGGTCATTGGTGCGGTCGCTCCTAGGGCCTTACCTCCATTTCTGGTGGACTTTGAGGATGTATTCTCGGAAAAAGGGTGTCAAGAACTACCTCCTCATCGCGAGTATGACTGTTCTGTTAACTTGCTCCCTGGGGCCAAGTTACCGAAATCTAGGTTGTATAACCTTTCTGGTCCTGAGAGACAGGCCATGAAGGATTATATTTCAGAGAGTCTAGCTAAGGGGCATATTAGACCTTCATCTTCCCCGGTGGCCACGGGGTTCTTCTTTGTGAAGAAAAAAGATGGAGGCCTACGCCCTTGCCTGGATTTCCGTGAGCTTAATCGGATTACGGTCCGAGATCCGTATCCGCTCCCACTTATTCCCGATCTCTTCAATCAGATCGTGGGTGCCAAATGGTTCTCTAAGTTGGATCTCAGGGGGGCGTACAATCTGATTAGGATGAAGGAGGGGGATGAGTGGAAGACGGCGTTTAACACTCCGGAGGGGCATTATGAGAACCTTGTCATGCCATTTGGTCTGAGTATTGCCCCGGCGGTGTTTCAACACTTTGTAAATGACATCTTTCGCCACCTAATGGGACAGTTTGTGGTCATATATCTGGATGATATCCTAATTTACTCGCCAGATCTTGTGTCTCATCAGGAGCATGTTAGGCAGGTGTTACAGATCTTGCGGGAGAATAAACTGTACGCCAAATGGGAGAAGTGTGTGTTCGCCGTACAGGAACTTCAGTTTTTAGGGTTTCTGGTGTCAGCATCCGGTTTTCGTATGGACCCTGGGAAAGTGAGGGCAGTTCTTGAGTGGGATCTGCCAGAGGATCTTAAGGCATTACAACGTTTCCTGGGGTTTGCTAACTACTACCGGAAATTCATTCGTAATTTTTCGTTCATAGTTAAACCTCTCACAGACATGACTAAAAAAGGGACGGATTTTTCAAAGTGGTCTGACAAGGCTTGTCAAGCGTTTTCCTCTTTGAAAAAATGTTTTGCTTCAGCACCCATACTTATTCAACCTGATGCGTCACAGCCGTTCATTGTTGAGGTGGACGCTTCCGAGGTAGGGGTGGGAGCAGTATTGTCACAAGGTTCGTCCCCTGGTAAATGGCATCCGTGCGCCTTCTTCTCTAAAAAATTGTCGTCCGCTGAGAGGAATTATGATGTCGGCAATAGGGAACTCTTGGCCATTAAGTTGGCTTTTTGAGGAGTGGCGTCATTTTTTGGAGGGGGCAGTCCACCCGGTCACCGTCATTACCGATCACAAAAACCTGCTATATTTAGAGTCCGCTAAACGTCTGACTCCCAGACAAGCTAGGTGGTCGTTGTTTTTTACCAGGTTTAATTTTGTCGTCACTTATCGTCCTGGCTCAAAAAATGTTAAGGCGGATGCCTTATCTCGCTGTTTCCCAGGGGCTGGGAATACGGAGGACCCGGTTCCGGTCCTTCAGGAGGGGGTGGTGGTGTCGGCAGTATGCTCTGAGCTTGAGGAGGAGGTATTGGAGGCTCAGGGGGACGCCCCTGTAGGACCTCCAGGGAGACTGTTTGTTCCAAATCAGTTGCGACAAAAGGTGATCGAGGCACACCATAATTCAGCTTTGGCAGGACACCCAGGGAGTAAAGCAACTGAGGATCTCCTCTCGCGTCGGTTTTGGTGGCCTAACTTACATAACGAGGTGGTAACTTTTGTCGCGTCCTGCGAGGTTTGTGCGCGCTCTAAGACCCCACATACCCGTCCGTCGGGGACCCTCTTACCTTTGAAGATCCCGGAGCGTCAGTGGACTCATCTGTCTATGGACTTCATTACGGACCTCCCGCCATCTTCGGGTAAAACAGTCATACTCGTTGTAGTGGACAGGTTCAGCAAGATGGCACATTTTATCGCTCTTCCTGCTCTTCCTAATGCTAAAACTCTTGCGCAGGTGTTTATTGGGGAGATTGTAAGGCTTCACGGGGTACCCTCCGATGTGGTGTCGGATCGGGGGTCTCAGTTTGTGTCCAAATTCTGGAAAGCATTTTGTACACGGCGGGGGATGCAGTTGTCATTTTCATCGGCTTTTCACCCGCAGACCAATGGTCAGACAGAGCGTCTGAACCAGAGCTTGGAGACATATCTCCGGTGTTTTGTGTCAGAGAACCAGGAGGACTGGGCTTCTTTCTTGCCTCTGGCGGAATTTGGTCTAAATAATAGGCGGAGCGAGTCCACTGGTAAGTCCCCGTTTTTTGGGGCATATGGTTTTCACCCCCAGTTTTGTACTTTCAATAGGGGGGGCTCTTCTGGGGTTCCTGAGGAGGAACGATTTTCGTCGTCACTTGCTTCTGTGTGGAGAGGAGTGCTGAATAATCTGAGTACTATGGGGAACCGATACAAACGTATGGCTGATAGGAGGAGAGTGTCTGGTCCGGACCTAAGTGTGAATGATCTGGTATGGTTGTCTACCAAAAATATAAAACTTAAGGTTCCCTCCTGGAAACTGGGTCCCAGGTTCATCGGGCCATACAAGATCAGTGCTATAATTAATCCGGTTGCATTCCGTCTTGACCTCCCTCCTACATTTAGAAT
Source organism: Oophaga sylvatica (assembly GCA_033576555.1). Taxonomy (NCBI): domain Eukaryota; kingdom Metazoa; phylum Chordata; class Amphibia; order Anura; family Dendrobatidae; genus Oophaga; species Oophaga sylvatica. The sequence goes on along the minus strand of JARQOD010000454.1, from coordinate 33,328 downwards.
TCATAATGTGTTCCACAGATCGTTGCTTAAGAGGTATGTGGCGCCGGTGATACCTTCACCTTTACCTCCTCCTCCTGTGGTGGTCAATGGTAACTTGGAGTTCCAGGTGTCGAGAGTCATCGATTCACGTCTGAATCGCCGGTCCCTTCAGTACCTTGTTCATTGGAGGGGGTATGGTCCTGAGGAGAGGACGTGGGTTTCTGCGTCGGATATTAACGCAGACCGATTGGTTCGGGCCTTCCATACTACTCACCCAGATAAACCCGGCCCTGAGGGTCCGGAGGCCCCTCGTAGAAGGGGGGGTACTGTCACGGGTGTGTCGCTGTGAAGATCGTCGCGATTGCACACTCTGACTTCTCACAGCTGAGTTTCTGGTGCTGGGTGTTTTTCGGCACTGAGGGAGTTAATTCTTCCTCTCTCTGTGCTGGACTAGACCAGCCTCGCTCAGCTGCAATTAATGTTGTGGTAATTGGTTTCCTTCATATACCTGCCTGTCTGCTGGGGAAGTGTCGGTGAAAGCATTCATGCAGATCAGCAGAGCGGATCGTATTGAGAAGTCTAAAGCTAAGAATACCTGTTGTGGTTTTCTCCTCTCCTCGCTTTATTATTTATCTCCTTACCCGTTGGTGTTCCCTCTGTAGTGATAGTTTTGTATGCAAGGTGGTCTTTTATTTTATCCCTTGTACTGTCTCGTTCGTCTTATACTGTGTGTGAAGGCAGTTACCTTCCTGTTCCCTGTGGTGGTAATCAGGGTCCTTCTCAGGACTAGATTACAGTGGTTAGGGATTCACAGGAGATAGGGTTACGCTGGTGGCCTGGACCTCTGTACCATCAACAGTACCTCCAGGTAGAGGGATTAGTCAGGACCCCAGCTTAGGGTCAGCATAGACCCCGGTCCTCCTGTATACAGAGACAGCGTGACAATGGGTCATCTCCTAGCTCAGGAATGGTCTCAGCCAGGAAAGCCTACATCCCGTCTTGATCCAGATCCCTCTTTCCCAAGAGGCATGAGTAAAATGATCTGACCACCTCCAGGATCCCTGATTTGGATCGCTTCAGGGAACCCGTACTGTCGATCAGTCCTGTCACCATCTTACAATTCACTGACATCTTACAGTTTCTGTAAGGGTCAGGCGAGCGGTAATTCCCGAAATCCGTCTCAAAAACCAAAGATGTGTGCCTATCATACTGACACCTCTTGAAAAAAGACTTCACCCTGGAGATCTCCTCATGGTCACCCCCAGTCGAGACGAGCTGATCGAGTTTCCTCCTCAAGGCCTGATACAAGCTGTGCTTGTTCAGACTCCTGAGGCTCGAAAGCTGACGGAAGAACCCCGCCACTGTGTAGCCCAGCTGCGCTTGGTGCCACATGTTACCCAGGAGGATGCACAGAAAGGTAAATCACAAACACCTGATATTCATTCACACTCCACACTTCCCTATAGTTCCACCAGAGGGAGCCCCTTTAGACTATATAAGGGTGTGGGAGACGCAGCAGTAGGGATTCTATCGACACACTGTGATTCCTGTCAGATGAGACAGAGGAAGAAAGACAAGCTGTTACCTCAGAACAGGCTGACTGTTAGTTCCCTATGAACGTGGAAAGTGACTCTCAGAGTGTGCACAGATCAGTCTGACGGAAAGTCCTGGTAGCTACTCTGGACAGAGCCTTTGAAGGGGATGAAGGAAGGGAACTACAGTATTTGTAACAACGAGTCGACTGAGGAACGGTCAGTGAGCGGTGGATAGAAGGAAGCTGATGACTACGACTACTGTTGCCTGTGCTTATGTTAAGGGCGTGAGTAGGACGACGGGCAAGTGGACAAAGAGAGAAAGAGAGTGACTGAGGAGAAATAGCGACGATAGCTTATCCTCCACTCTGCACAACCGGACACCGGGTCCGAGCTTGCTAGTTCCTTCACGGCTAGTGGGAGAAACCGGAGACCCTGCTGGACTTCAGGTCGCAGAGGGGCCCTTTAGTGCTGATACGTAACCGGGGTCAGGAAGAACAGGAATCAGGCCTGATCAGCCACATAGACTTCGTTCTGTCCACAAGAAGGCTCCACCACAATGTCAGCCGGGCGTAGCTGTTTCACACGGAGTTAAACTTGGCTTCATGCAGGTTAGAAACTCACACACAAATGAAGACGAAAGGAGGCCTTACACCTACTCAGTGATTACTGGATGTGCATTCTCCACCCTGACAGCCTCCCGGGACGTGCCTGACCCCACAACAGTAAAGGTACAGAAAGAGACTTTTTGTGTGTGTTTGCCTTATTGCCTTCACCCTTGCACCGCCATATATCTCCAGGGATCAGTCTTACCTGTGGAAGACTTAACACCTTGCTGCCCAGTAACAACCCCTCAGAGAATCTACCCTGCAGCGCTGGTCACCCTGATCAGAAACCACAGGTGGCGTCACGAACATTATATCATCCCCTGTAAATATCCCCCTTTGAATGAGCGCCCAGGGCAACGGACCGAGCTGCGCTACCCGTGACCTCTCCCCCGTTGAAGTGAACGGGCTCAGTGCCGAGTACCCCATAAGCCCTGGTACGTGCGACTCACCACCCTCTCTTTGAAGATCTCCCACCACTCAGACTTACTGCTACAGAGATCCAAAAGCGCTACCTGGCTCTGAAGAAATTCCTCAAAGGACTGTCTCACTTCCGCTTCTTCCAAGAGGGATGAATTCAGCTTCCACAGCCCTCTTCCCATCCGGGGTGTCTCTGTAACATTCAGAGAAAAGAAAATTAAACAGTGATCAGAGAATTCCACCTCAACGGCGGACACTGCAGAAAAGATGGGATCCTCCTTCAAAAAAACCTATCTATCCTAGACCTACAGCTACCTCTATGAAAGGTGAAACCCCATGACCTGGGGTGTGCCGGATGTGGACATCCACCAGGCGAGCTTCGCTAGCTATACTAATTAATGCTGTACTATCATAAGCCAGGTGGCCTCCGGGACCCCACCTATCACGGGATCTCGTAATGGTGTTAAAATCCCCACCGAAGACCACCTGCCGGCTCGTAAAAAGAAAGGGCTTGATCTTCATGAAGAGACATTTACGATCCCACCTGGATTGTGCCCCATAGATGGTTATGAGCCGAAGCTCTTGTCCCCTCATGAAAACGTCTAAGACCAGGCACCTCCCCATTTCTATATCAATAACCCGTCGGCATTCCACCTCCACGGTCTTAAAAAGGACCGCCACCCCGCTATATGGCTTGGCCGCAAGAGACCAGTATGAGGGCCCACACCTCCACTCCCTCTTGGCTTTATGGATGGCCCCCAGGTCTGTTAGTCTGGTCTCTTGCAAAAACAAAATTTCAGCCTCAAATCGGGTGAAAAGATCAAAGGCCGCAAATCTGGCCGCATCTGACTTAATACTGGCGACATTAATGGACGCCAGAGTGAACGGGGTGAGTTCCGCCATCATGGGTGATTGGGTTAGATGGCCTTCTTCATCCTCACCCCGTCTTCCCCATCTTTCCCCTCCGAAGAGGGGACTGATCCCTTCCGTTTTAGGGAAGACGAGGTATCCATCCCCATGGTATCTTTGCCTCCGGGCTCCAGGTCTGTCCCCCCCAGAGAAAACGGACTCCGCCATCCCCTGAAGGCCCCCCAGATGCCGCCCCCGGCCCCTCGTCCCTGACCTCCGTCTCAACAGGGTCGTCGAGAGCTTGGTACCGGTTGGAGAGGGCGATCAGAGGGGAGCCGGTGAGCCCGTCCGTTGGCATACTTACGGTCGGGGGAGGAGGTTTGGAAGGCTTAACCACCTTCTTCCTCCTTCTGGTACGCTTTTTATCACCCCTCTCTACTGTAGGCTGATCCGTGACCTCCTCATCCACACTTTCATATTGGGAGGAGTTGTCAGAGTCAGTCAGGTTTTCCTCCCTCTCCATCCTCATCTCCTCGCATAACTCTTCCTCCCCCGGGGCCTCAGAGACACCGGCCACTGGCCTTGAGGGGGGGCAGGTATCACCCAGTTGCCTGAGGCTCTCCCCGCCCCTCACCCCTGTGGAACTTTTCCTGTCTCCTCTATTAAGAGGGACCTCTATTGGCCTTGTCCTTCCTCACTGGCTCCTTAGCCCCTCTCCCGCCACCACCACCTGCCTCACGGTCTCACCCCACCGGGCCTGAAGCGGCATTGGTAAAGGAGCAAGGGCAGCGGCTATACGGGTGACCTAGGTCACCACACAGGTGGCACCGAATGTCCTTGCAAGATGCGGCGAGATGACCTACCCCACCACACAAGGCACATTTCTGCACCTAGCAGCTTGCGCTGAAGTGGCGGGGATCATCACACTTGTGGCAGACCTTCGGCTGCCCCTGGTAGAAGACCTGGATCCTGTCCCTCCCTAGAAATGCCGAGGAAGGGATGTGGGTGACGGTACCCCCTGAGACCTTCAACTTCATCATGAAGGTCCAGCCCCCGACCAGATACCGAACTCGTCCGGATTTTTTTTGGGGACGTCCGTGACTTTCCCCATAACGGGAAAGCCACGTCATGATGTCAACGGCGGAGAGTGACTCGTTCCAAGTTACAAGTCACTCTCTTAACAGCATTTTGGCGAGACACCGCCTGTACGGTGAAGTCTCGCCATCCGGGCTCCCCCTTCACCAGCTCGTAATTCGACCAGAAGAGCTCTAGCCCCTCCAGCCGGACGAAACTGATGTCGAAGAATAGAGTGGCCGAGGGATGGATCAGGGCAAAGATGTTCGTCGCCCTGAAGCCCATCTTCAGGAGGAGCTCCACCACCCTACTCCTGGGTGGGCAAGCTTCACCGCCCCTCCAACAAAGACGGACCACATTCCTCCTGGCCGGCCCTTGCCCGGCTGTTGGGAGGGACCAAATGGTTTCCCCCTCCCTTCTATCTTGGAAGGTAGCCAGGCCATGTCTCTCCAACCAGAAAGACAGGTCCACCTCTCTTCCCTCTACATTGACCGACCGCTCTCCTTTTTTAAGGGCCTCCAGAGAACAGCGGTGCAAAACGCCGTCCCCAGAGTCCGGAGGCAAGGAGACCCCCCGAGAACATCCCGGAGCCCTAGCCGTGACCCCCGCAAAAGTACGGGGTCTCATGGCTGGGGGACCAGATGGGCCAGCCCCTCCCTCACCGCCCGTGCTCCCACTTACACCAACACTTACTCCCTCCGCATTCACTCTCACATCCACTCCCATATCCCTGTCACTCACCTCACTCATACCATTCACCTCAGCCAATTCTTCAAAAATATCAATGTTATTTTCTTTGCAGATTTGTTTTTTACCTGCTGGGGGCCCTGGCTGATCAGTGCTCTGCCCCGCATTGTTTTTGCCCATGAGTGCTGCCGCCCCTTTAAGAGCCGCAGAACAGAGCCCACTCAGTAAGCTCTGCCTGGGCTCAGGAGCAGCAGCACCTCCTGGGCTCTCTGGCTCCATTTTTTCTTTGTCATGCTTGGGGCAGGACCGGGCTCTGCCTCCACACCCTGCCCCCCACTGGAGACCTGTGCTGGCCTCTCTTGGGGCACCGGAGCCCCCGCACCACTAGATGGAGGTAAGTGGATGGGGACCCCGGCAGCCCCTTGCCAGCCTTCTCGGGCATGATTTTTGTCGGCGGGACAGAAGGCAGCGGGCCCGCTGAGGCCATGCCCCCCCGGCTGGTCACGGCCATGGCGGGTAGAGCGAAGGCCCGAAAGGCCTCGCCCCCCACCAGCCACGATCACAGCGAGCAGAGCTGTGGTAGCCGAGGCCACGCCCCCGCCAGCCGCAGTCATAGCGGGTGGAGCAGTAACCCGCAAGGCTATACCCCCCGCCAGACGTGACAGTAGCGGGTGGGACAGCGGCCGAGGAGGACACTCCCCCTCGCAGGCGACCACCGCCCTCTTGTACCCACCACTCGCTTTTGGTAAAGTCGGCCACTCCCGCTCTGAGTCCAGCGGCGGCGGGGCCCCCGGCACGGACCCCTTATTGGATATATGCGCAGAGGACCCCAACAATGCCACGTACACCGCCAGGGGAGCGAACAACAACTTGCATTTCTTTACTTGCTGCCTTACGGAAGACTCCGCCCCCTTTCTAGGTCTCTGGACCCCCAAAAGTGATCCAGTCTTAGCGGATCCGCGTGTGGGGCCCAGAGACCCCAGCTCTCACCGCTGGAGATGCGTCCCTGGCTGTATAGATTCCAGGTGCCGGGCCAGCCCCCCTGCCACAGAGGACTGGGCCAGAGCAACACCACCATCAACAATACCGGCACCGACACTCTCCATATCGCTGCCCAAGTCCGAGCTGCCAGCACTAGGCATGGCACCCAGACCCGGGCAGACTCTCCTCTCCCCGCTCCCTTGCTGCGGACCCACCACAGGACCCAAGCCGGGGTGGGTAGCGGGTTCTACACAATGGGACAGGTGGGCCCCAGGAAGGGGGGCATAGACGAATTTGTCTATGGTGGTGACCTTGGCTTTTTTTTTCCTTTTCTTCCCCTTCCCAGTTGCCCCATTCTCGCAGATCTCATCCCAAAACAGCTCGCCAAACCGTGCTGGGAACTCGATTTGCCGCACTTGTTGCAGGATGAAGCAGCCCCCTTTACTGCTGCTACCACTCCCTCCATCCTCCCCCTCGCTCCCACTTTCCTCCAAATTAATGGAGTCCGGTGGGAGGGCCACTTGCTCGGGCTGCATGATACCTGGGCGTTTACATTCACCAGGTCTTCAGGTGGGACTGGCGCAGATGCCTCACAGCCGCCATCTTCCTCCTTCTCCTCCTCCACCTGGCTGAGGCCTCCTGACCCCCCAGGAGACCCAACGGGCAGGGCCCTGAACCGGTCGTCATTCTTTAGCTTTTCCTCAAAGGGGCCGCTTCCCGCCAGGATCTCTGCCCTCCGTTGTTCCAGAGCTTTAATGGACCCCTTCAGCCTCTCCACCGTGGCGGAGACCTCTGCACTCCTTGAGGCAGGGAGCTTGTTGTTTGCGATCACGCGTGCTCCCTTCAACTCCTCCCGGAGTCTCCTCAGCTGTTTGGCGGCCTACTCATATTCGCAGAGGTGCAGGAGCCATAGATGGTGACAGGCTCCCCTGCTGCCTTGGAACCCCAGATGTTGTGGGGCTCCACCGCTGCACCTCCGCTGGCCGCCTCTCCTCCTCCTCCGGGAGGAACCGCCACGATCCCGGCCTCAGGGGTCTTGGTCCCTGGGGTCCTGCGGCCCCCCGAGGACTTTTTCCTCGCCATCCTCCCTGGGACTGGCTAGAGGTTATGGCCTCCTGATGGTAGATGAGGCCTCCCACCCCCAGCCGGCTTGCCGGGGGGTGGGAGCCAGGGGCACAGCCCCGGAGCTCAGTCCCAGGGATAAGTCTCTCTCTGGGAAGGGGCAGGTAGGTAGCCCAGGGAAAAAAAATCTTCCCTTTGCAAGGAGCTCTCTCAAGGTAGCTACAGACAAGCACACGGCTAGCTCCACCTCTTCCCTCTGTGTGCAGGGCTCTGCTGTGCTGGTTGTCATGGTGCTGGATGAGGGGAAGTTTATGTGTGGGGTCAGGAGGGGTTTACAGGGTGGATGTAGCAGAGCCGTGTGTGTACGAGGTGTACGGAGCGGAGCCGTGTGTGTACGAGGTGTACGGTTATAAGCAAATGATGTGCACACTGTATTTCTAGTAGTTGGGAACATACAATTATGAAGGAGCACCTACCATCCAGCATTTTTTAAAATAATAATTTTTTTGTACCAATTATATCTAGTGTCTTTTTTGCATACATCTGGTCTTCTTTTCCCCTATTCCATGCTTTCACACACTTCCTTTATAATCTCCTTTTTCTTCCCCCTTGTTTCTTCTTCTTTATTCCTTTTTTTCTTTTTTTCCTTTTTACTCTCATCAAGACATCATACCCGTGCTACTATATTAACAGGCTGCTTGCTCCTGCAGTTTTAGATCGTATCACTAAGGCCTCTTTCACACATCCGTCTTTTTGTGTCAGGCATGATCCGTCGAACACCTGAAGGGACGGATCCGGCACTGAAATAAAAAAACTGATGCAACGGATCCGTTTTTTTGCTGGATCCGACCTGAACTTTTGAACCCAGAAAAAGAGGGTTTTGGATGTCCGGTGACACTGGAAAATGTAGTAGTAGTAGTAGTAGTAGTAGTAGTAGTAGTAGACCTTGGTTTCCAGAATCCGGATCGGACTTTTGACGGATTGCACAAAAATCTGATCCGGTTCCATTGACTTCTATTATTTCCGGCCGCCTGATGCGCCGCTTCAGGCACTATCAGGCGGCTCCGTCAAGCAAAAAAACGTTACATGCACCGTTTTGTACATTTCCGCCAGATCCGGACAAAAACGGATACAACGCAATGACATCAGGCACGATCCGGCGCTAATGTAAGTCAATGGTAAAAAAACGCATCCGGTACCGGATCCGTTTTTTTACCAACACGCCGGATCATGCCTGATACAAAAAAACGGATGTGTGAAAGAGGCCTAACATGAGATCATCCCCTCTGCTCCATTGCGCAATGGCACTGAGTCTGTCTTTTCAGCACTGATTCCATTCACTACACACACAGAACGCCGTCAGCCCCACGCGCATGCGCAGCAGGTGGTGACACGCTCCTGCGTGCCAAGCTTCCTTTCAGCTTCCCTAGCCTCACAATAGTCCCTGGCATGACCGGAAGTGACTTCAGACGCCGAGACTTAAGCGCCACTACCTCCACCGCTACCCACACTCTCTCCCACTGGACGGACATACTATTATCGCTGATAATCCTAGGTTGGTGTCTACTTTCCTGGTGTGATGCTCCTATATCCTTGTGATATGTCTGCCGGAATGTTATCTCTATTCCTAACTTTTTCCTCTGTCCATTATATATAGTGTGCACGGAACTTGCCCTCTGCAATTTTCTTTTCCTTCATACTCCACAAAATAAGGTTAGTTACGTTATGTACCCTCTTGATCAGTCTCCCTGAAACATTTATCTTATATTCTAACTGTGAGATTCTTTAGATATTTCTTTGCATAAATCTATCTGTCAATTATTTCTAGTGCACACGACCTCTAGTGAGTTACTACTTATGCAGATATATATGTCAGCCCAAATTGCCATAGAGAGGACGCTGTTTGTATTGGTGACTTCTATGGGATACTTTTGTTGCTCCTTCATAATTGTATGTTCTCATAACTATATGTTCTTATATAGCTCTATATTCTGGCTAAATTTTGTGCTCAGATCTTTTTGCTATTATACATTGTCCTATTTTGATCATGGAATTTTTATTGTTGTTGTTTATATTTATCTTTATTTTACTGTTTTCTGTACAGCACTTGTCTTATTTTTGTCTTGTATTTATTTCACAGCGAGGTTTTGAAAAAGACCATTCATGGTCGAAACGTTTAACCCCAGCATTAATTGTTTCATACCACATATCAACTAATTTTGTGGTGTATGTACATATGAATAAATGGATATTTCTTTTCTTCGCATCAAACATTGAGTGCGACTGATTTTCTTTGATACAAGGTGTACGGAGCGGAGCCGTGTGTGTACGAGGTGTACGGAGCGGAGCTGTGTGTACGAGGTGTACGGAGTGGAGCCGTGTATGTACGAGGTGTACGGAGTGAAGCCGTGTGTGTATGAGGTGTACGGAGCGGAGCCGTGTGTGTACGGAGCGGAGCCGCGAGTGTACGAGGTATACGGAGCAGAGCCACGTGTGTACGAGGTGTACGGAGCAGAGCCACATGTGTACGGAGAGGAGCCGCGAGTGTATGAGGTGTGCGGAGCAGAGCCACGTGTGTACGAGGTGTATGGAGCGGAGCCGCGTGTGTGCGAGGTGTATGGAGCAGAGCTGCATGTGTGCGAGGTGTACGGAGCAGAGCCACGTGTGTACGAGGTGTACGGAGAAGAGCCACGTGTGTACGAGGTGTACGGAGCAGAGCCGCGAGTGTTTGAGGTGTACAGAGCGGAGCCACGTGTGTACGAGGTGTACGGAGCGGAGCCGCGAGTGTACGAGGTGTACGGAGCTGAGCCACGTGTGTACAAGGTGTTCGGAGTGGAGCCGCGAGTGTTCAAGGTGTACGGAGCTGAGCCACGTGTGTATGAGGTATACGGAGCAGAGTCGCGAGTGTTCGAGGTGTGCGGAGCTGAGCCAAGTATGTAAGAGGTGTACGGAGCGGAGCCGTGTGTGTACGAGGTGTACGGAGCGGAGCCGTGTGTGTGCGAGGTGTACGGAGCGGAGCCGCGTGTACGAGGTGTGCGGAGCGGAGCCGCGAGTGTACAAGGTGTACATAGCGGAGCCGCGAGTGTACGAGGTTTACGGAGCGGAGCCTCGAGTGTACAAGGTGTACGCAGCGGAGCCGCGTGTGTATGAGGTGTACGGAGTGGAGCTGTATGTGTACAACTAGAGGTGAGTGAACTTGTTCGGAAAACGTTTGCCCATCTCAAATTCTGTGAAATATCCAAAAACATGGAACTCCAAGAAATACCCAGACAAGAAATGTATATATTTAAAAGGAGTATATCTTTATTAATTAGAATGAAAACCAATAGAAACTTGGCAAACAAGTGGCACAAATGTGCACGTATCAAGATTAATAAAAAAAAAAAAATTATATATATATATATAGCAGACCAATACTGCAAATGGCGGATATGAGGTATATATAAAAATAAAAAAATAAATCAAAAGCCAATAGCAGAATAAGGTGTGTAACAATTACCACATAAAAACATGTGAAAAAAGTTTAAATAAAACAAAAATGTGCACAATATGATTCAATTAGTGTCCAAAGTAATACTTTAAATCAATGCATAAAAACATACATGAAAAAAATAAAAAAAATCTTGCTATTGTAAGGTGACATTAAGCCAGGCTAAAGCCCCCGTCACACTAAGCGAGATCGCTACCGAGATCACTGCTGAGTCATAAGTTTTGTGGCGCAACAGCGATCTCACTAGCGATCTCGCTAAGTTTGACAGGTAGCAGCGACCAGGCCCCTGCTGTGAGATCGCTGGTCGTGTCGGAATGGCCTGGACCTTTTTTTGATCGTTGAGGTCCCGCTGGGTATTATGCATCGGAGTGTTTGACACCTTTTACCAACGATCTCGTTAGCAACTTAGCATTGAGACACATAGGCGACACATCGTTACACAGGTCGCTACGGGTCGCCGATCGTTGCTGCGTCGTTGGGAAGATTTGACAGTTTGGCATCTCACCAGCGACCACATAGCGACTCAGCAGCGATCCCTGCCAGGTCGTATCGTTGTCGGGATCGCTGTTGTGTCGTTGAGTGTGACGGTACCCTTAGTAATGAAGAGGTATCACTAAGAGGTACTGCATCTCTTCCAGGGATGTGGTATTTCCAACTTTCATTACACCTGGCTCTGGCAACACTGCATCCATCACACACACTAGTTGAGTTCTCTAGCATGCTTCAGCTAGCAAAGGGTGTTAGATGGGTGGGTGGAGTTGAGAGGCAGAGCAGGAAGTTAGAGGGGAGGAAAGACAGTTCCCCCTTGGGGGAGGAAGAGAGTAGACCTGTTTGAGAGAGCTCTCCCTAAGGGGAGAGGGGACAGAAATAGGATTGTGGAGCAGGCTCCAGTCCTAAGGAGCTGCTCATAGAAAGAAAGAAGAGAGGTTCTCTAGAGGAGAAGAGGGATTCCTAGAGAGAGACACGGCTGAGCTGAAAGCTACAGGTGCCTCATTCCAGGACTGGCGGATGCCGGCTGGGGAGAATCCAGGTCGCAGAGGGAACGCGACCCCTTTGACTAGTGGAAGAACTTTATGACAGTCGACTGCTGTGTTAACATAGGGATCGCAGACAAAAACCACAAATATCTTTGCCGGAGAGGCAGCTATATTGAATCAAAAGGAACGCAGAAGTAAGACGTTGTCCTACAGGATTTGCAGCTGCTGATCTGGGACACTGTTTGTGAGGTTGCTGGAAGGAGAGACGGCGGGAAAATCAGCACAGAGAGATGGCCAAAGAAGGCATACACTGACAGGGAGCCTTGGACTAGTATTCTCCATCCACCTGTGAGTTGGCTGGACTCCTCACCTGGAGGACGTGGCACCAAGCTGGCATTTGTACTGCCGGAAACCGAACTGTGAGTAAAGCTTTGGAAACTGCAACTCACTGACTGTTTCTCAGTTTCTTCCTGCATCTCCTATTACACTCAGCCGCATCTCTCAGCACCATTACCTTAATACAACATCTATCTGCCCTGAGATCACAAGCTTTACCTGTGGAAAGCTATTTCACCTCTGCTGCATCACACCATCGGTCTCAGTGGATATGCACCGCAGCGCTGGTCATTTCTGACCAGATACCACAGGTGGCGTCACGAATACCTTACTACAAACTCTAACATCCCTTGTAAATAATTCCCCTTTTTATTGGACGCCCAGGGCCACGGTCACCACTGCTGTGACACATTCCTTCAATACACCGGCCCGGTACCAAGTATCCCACTGCCCTGGCGGGCGATCCAATTACTAATCCTATTGTAAATAAATGGTTAAATAAACACACACACAATAAGAATAAAGTCTTTTAATGAATTAATACACTGCACAGTTTTTAAATCTTTATTGCTGTCATTCCTTTATCGATGCCCTCGATCTCCTGTAAATAAAATATAAAATAAAAAAGCAACAATATCCCATACTGTCACGGGTGTGTCGTTGCGAAGATCGTCGTGATTGCACACCCTGACTTCTCACAGCTGAGTTTCTGGTGCTGGGTGTTTTTCGGCAGAGAGGGAGTTAATTCTTCCTCTCTCTGTGCTGGACTAGACCAGCCTCGCTCAGCTGCAATTAATGTTGTGGTAATTGGTTTCCTTCAAATACCTGCCAGTCTGCTAGGAATGTGTCGGTGAAAGCATTCATGCAGACCAGCAGAGCGGATCGTTGTATGGTGAAGGCTGAAGTTAAGAGTACCTGTGTGGTCTTTTTTCCCATCCTCGCTTTATCATTTATCTCCGTACCCGTTGGTGTCCCCTCTGTTTCCTGTGGTGTGACTTTTGTATGCAAGGTGGATTTTAGTTTACCCCTTGTACTGTCTCGTTCGTTTATTACTGTGTTTAGGCATATACCTACCAGTCCCCGGTGTTGTGATCAGGGTCCTTCTCAGGACTGGATCACTGAGATTCAGGGATCCTCAGGAGGTAGGGATTACGCTGGCGGCCTGGACCTCTGTACCATCAACAGTACCTCCAGGTAGAGGGATTAGTCAGGACCCCAGCTTAGGGTCAGCATAGACCCCAGACCTCCTGTATGCAGTAACAAGCGTGACATTTTCACCGACCACTAAAGATTTTCTCCAGTCACAATGGATCCAGTAGTCAGTCTAGCTCGGCAGTTGCAGAGTTTGTCCATGGAGCTGGCGGACGTTAAGTCCAAGGCTTTGTACCCCCGGAGCAGGCCGGACCTGAACCTAAAGTAGCTCTCCCTGACAGATTCACTGGGGGGCGGGACAAGTTTTTTGCTTTCCGGGAGGCATGTAAATTGTACTTTCGGCTGCGACCTCGGTCATCTGGGAGTGAGGAGCAAAGGGTGGGGATTGTCATCTCGCTCCTACAGGGAGACCCCCAATCCTGGGCGTTCGCTCTTCCCCAAGCTCCCCAGCTCTCCAGTCAGTGGATGGGTTTTTTACGGCTCTGGGTCTTGTGTATCATGACCCGGATCGGGTCTCCCTTGCTGAATCTAAGTTACGTAGGATCCAGCAGGGAGATCGTCCGGCAGAGGAATTCTGTTCGGAGTTCCGTAGGTGGGCCACGGACACCCAGTGGAATGACCCGGCTCTTAGGAGCCAGTTTTGTCAAAGTTTATCTGACAAATTAAAGGATGTGCTGGCACAGTATGACCCTCCCACGTCACTGGAAGCCGCTATGGCCCTTGCTATTCGTATTGACAGACGTCTTCGGGAGAGGTGCGGGTAACCTTGCCCCCTGTGATGACTCCACCTTCCTCAAGGGTCCCTTATATGGAGCTTCCCCTGGCCAGTCCAGAGGAGCCTATGCAATTAGGAGGGACATCATTCCGGGGGAGGGGATCGGTGGGGTGCCACAAAACAGGAGGTTGTTTCTTCTGTGGAAAAAAGGGACATTTTATTAGAGGGGGGCCATCCCGTCCTTTGCAGAGTGAGAAGTCGCCGGAAAACTATTGATCCCAGATTGTGTGGTGGACGGCAATCTGGGAGTAAGTATTTCGTCCCTAAGTTCGTCTCAGTTTCTCGTACCGGCAGAGGTGGTGGTGGGTGCGAGAACTGAGAGGATATCTGTTCTTCTGGATAGTGGGTCCGGGGCTAATCTGGTGGATGCTCGCTTTGCCCGGGTTCAAGGTATGCGATTGAGTGTGTTGACTAAACCCGTCCCCATATTCTCGATCGACGCCAGACCTCTCGGTCAGGGAAGTTTTTTGCAAGCAGTGCATAACATAGATCTTCAAGAGGGGGCGTTACATAAAGAACTGTTGTCTTGTTATGTGTTGGAGGGTCTTCCCACTCCTATAGTGCTGGGCCTTTCTTGGTTAACTAAGCATAACCTGGTTATTGATTGGCAATCCAGAGAGATAAGCCAATGGAGTGAATTCTGTAATCATAACTGCATGAATACGGTCATTGGGGCGGTCGCTCCTAGGGCCTTACCTCCATTTCTGGTGGACTTTGAGGATGTATTCTCGGAGAAAGGGTGTCAAGAACTACCTCCTCATCGCGAGTATGACTGTTCTGTTAACTTGCTCCCTGGGGCCAAGTTACCGAAATCTAGGTTGTATAACCTTTCTGGTCCTGAGAGACAGGCCATGAAGGATTATATTTCAGAGAGTCTGGGTAAGGGGCATATCAGACCTTCATCTTCCCCGGTGGCCGCGGGGTTCTTCTTTGTGAAAAAAAAGATGGAGGCCTACGCCCTTGCCTGGATTTCCGTGAGCTTAATCGGATTACGGTCCGAGATCCGTATCCGCTCCCACTTATTCCCGATCTCTTCAATCAGATCGTGGGTGCCAAATGGTTCTCTAAGTTGGATCTCAGGGGGGCGTACAATCTGATTAGGATGAAGGAGGGGGATGAGTGGAAGACGGCGTTTAACACTCCGGAGGGGCATTATGAGAACCTTGTCATGCCATTTGGTCTGAGTATTGCCCCGGCGGTGTTTCAACACTTTGTAAATGACATCTTTCGCCACCTAATGGGACAGTTTGTGGTCATATATCTGGATGATATCTTAATTTACTCGCCGGATCTTGTGTCTCATCAGGAGCATGTTAGGCAGGTGTTACAGATCTTGCGGGATAATAAACTGTACGCCAAATGGGAGAAGTGTGTGTTTGCCGTACAGGAACTTCAGTTTTTAGGGTTCCTGGTGTCAGCATCCGGTTTTCGTATGGACCCTGGGAAAGTGTGAGCAGTTCTTGAGTGGGATCTGCCAGAGGATCTTAAGGCATTACAACGTTTCCTGGGGTTTGCTAACTACTACCGGAAGTTCATTTGTAATTTTTCGTCCATAGTTAAACCTCTCACAGACATGACTAAAAAAGGGACGGATTTTTCAAAGTGGTCTGACAAGGCTTGTCAAGCGTTTTCCTCTTTGAAAAAATGTTTTGCTTAAGCACCCATACTTATTCAACCTGATGCGTCACAGCCGTTCATTGTTGAGGTGGACGCTTCCGAGGTAGGGGTGGGAGCAGTATTGTCACAAGGTTCATCCCTGGTAAATGGCATCCGTGCGCCTTCTTCTCTAAGAAATTGTCGTCCGCTGAGAGGAATTATGATGTCGGCAATAGGGAACTCTTGGCCATTAAGTTGGCTTTTGAGGAGTGGCATCATTTTTTGGAGGGGGCAGTCCACCCGGTCACCGTCATTACCGATCACAAAAACCTGCTATATTTAGAGTCCGCTAAACGTCTGAATCCCAGACAAGCTAGGTGGTCGTTGTTTTTTACCAGGTTTAATTTTGTCGTCACATATCGTCCTGGCTCAAAAATGTTAAGGCGGATGCCTTATCTCGATGTTTCCCAGGGGCTGGGAATACAGAGGACCCGGTTCCGGTCCTTCAGGAGGGGGTGGTGGTGTCGGCAGTATGCTCTGAGCTTGAGGAGGAGGTATTGGAGGCTCAGGGGGACGCCCTGTAGGACCTCCAGAGAGACTGTTTGTTCCAAATCAGTTGCGACAAAAGGTGATCGAGGCACACCATAATTCAGCTTTGGCAGGACACCCAGGGAGTAAAGCAACTGAGGATCTCCTCTCGCGCCGGTTTTGGTGGCCTAACTTACATAGGGAGGTGGTAACTTTTGTCGCGTCCTGCGAGGTTTGTGCGCGCTCTAAGACCCCACATACCCGTCCGTCTGGGACCCTCTTACCTTTGAAGATCCCGGAGCGTCCGTGGACTCATCTGTCTATGGACTTCATTACGGACCTCCCGCCATCTTCGGGTAAAACAGTCATACTCGTTGTAGTGGACAGGTTCAGCAAGATGGCACATTTTATCGCTCTTCCTGCTCTTCCTAATGCTAAAACTCTTGCGCAGGTGTTTATTGGGGAGATTGTAAGGCTTCACGGGGTACCCTCCGATGTGGTGTCGGATCGGGGGTCTCAGTTTGTGTCCAAATTCTGGAAAGCATTTTGTACACGGCGGAGGATGCAGTTGTCATTTTCATCGGCTTTTCATCCGCAGACAAATGGTCAGACAGAGCGTCTGAACCAGAGCTTGGAGACATATCTCCGGTGTTTTGTGTCAGAGAACCAGGAGGACTGGGCTTCTTTCTTGCCTCTGGCGGAGATTGCTCTTAATAATAGGCGGAGCGAGTCCACTGGTAAGTCCCCGTTTTTTGAGGCATATGGTTTTCACTCCCAGTTTTGTACTTTCAATAGGGGGGGCTCTTCTGGGGTTCCTGAGGAGGAACGATTTTCGTCGTCACTTGCTTCAGTGTGGAGAGGAGTGCTGAATAATCTGAACGATCGTGTATGGTTGCCTACCAAGAATATAAAACTTAAGGTTCCCTCCTGGAAACTGGGTCCCAGGTTCATCGGGCCATACAAGATCAGTTCTATAATTAATCCGGTGGCATTCCGTCTTGATCTCCCCCCTACGTTTAAAATTCACAATGTGTTCCACAGATCGTTGCTTAAGAGGTATGTGGCGCCGGTGATACCATCACCTTTACCTCCTCCTCCTGTGGTGGTCAATGGTAACTTGGAGTTTCAGGTGTCGAAAATCATCGATTCACGTCTGAATCGCCGGTCCCTTCAGTACCTGGTTCATTGGAGGGGGTATGGTCCTGAGGAGAGGACGTGGGTTCCTGCGTCGGATATTAACGCAGACCGATTAATTCGGGCCTTCCACACTACTCACCCAGATAAACCTGGCCCTGAGGGTCCGGAGGCCCCTCGTAGAAGGGGGGTACTGTCACGGGTGTGTCACCACGAAGATCGTCGCGATTACACAACCTGACTTCTCACAGCTGAGTTTCTGGTGCTTGGTGTTTTTCGGCAGTGAGGGAGTTAATTCTCTCTCTCTCTGTGCTAGACGAGGCCGGCCTCGCCCAGCTGCAATTAATTCTGCAGTAATGAGATTCCTTCAAATACCTGCCAGTCTGCTAGGGATGTGTCTGTGAAAGCATTCATGCAGACCAGCAGAGCGGATCGTGGTATTGTGAAGTCTGAAGTGAAGAGTACCTGGTGTGGCTTTTTGTCCTCCTCGCTTTATCATTTATCTCCTTACCCGTTGGTGTTCCCTCTGTTGTGGTGTTGTGAGTTTTGTATGCAAGGTGGATTTTAGTTTACCCTTGTACTGTCTCGTTCGTCTATTACTGTGTTTAGGCATATACCTTCCAGTCCCCTGTGTTGTGATCGGGGTCCTTCTCAGGAGTAGATTACTGATGGTCAGGGATTTGCAGGAGATAGGGTTACGCTGGCGGCCTGGACCTCTGTACCATCAACAGTACCTCCAGGTAGAGGGATTAGTCAGGTCCCCAGCTTAGGGTCAGCATAGACCCCGGACCTCCTGTATACAGTGACAGCGTGACAGCCGATAGCCCATATGTGGGGGAAAACTACTGTCTGGGCGCCCGGCAGGGCTTGGAAGGGAAGGAGCGCCGTTTGACTTTTTCAAACCAAAATTGGCTGGAATTGAGATTTGACGCCATGTCGCGTTTCGAGAGCCCCTAATGTGCCTAAACAGTGAAAAAACCCCCACATGTGACACCATTTTGGAAACTAGACCCCCTAAGGAACTTATCCAGATCTGTTGTGAGCACTTTGAACCCCCAGTGTTTCACTAAAGTTTATAATGCCTGGGTGTGAAAAAAAATAAATAAATTTCCACAAAAATGATTTTTTAGTCCCCAATTTTTGATTTTTCCCAAGAAAATTGGACCATAAAAGTTGTTGTCCAATTTGTCCTGAGTACGCTGATACCCCATATGTGGGGGGAACCACTGTTTGGGCGCACTGCAGAGCTCGGAAGGGAAGGAGCGCCAATTGACTTTTTCAAACCAAAATTGGCTGGAATCGAGATTGGACGCCATGTCGCATTTTGATAGCCCTGATGTGCCTAAACAGTGGGAATCCCCCACAAGTGACCCCATTTTAGAAACTAGACCCCTAAGGAACTTATCTAGATCTGTAATGAGCACTTAGAACCCCCAAGTGCTTCACACAAGTTTATAACGTAGAGACGTAAAATTAAAAAATCATATTTTTTCCACAAAAATGATCTTTTCACCCCAATTTTTATTTTCCCAAGGGTAACAAGACCTCAAAAGGTATTGTGCAATTTGTCCTGAGTACGCTGATACCCAATATGTGGGGGTAAACCACTGTTTGGGTACATGGCAGAGCTCGGAAGGGAAGGAGCGCAGTTTGACTTTTTCAACGCAGAATTGGCTGTATGCCATGTCGTGTTTGGAGAGCCCCTGATGTGCCTAAACAGTGGAAACCCCCCAGAAGTGACACCATTTTGAAAACTAGACCCCTTAAGGAACTTATCTAGATCTGTTGGGAGCATGTTCAACCCCAAAATGTTTCACTAAAGTTTATAATGCCTGGGTGTGAAAATAAAAAATAAAAAAAATTCCACAAAAAATGATTTTTTAATCCCCAATTTTCCAATTTTTGATTTTTCACAAGGAAATTAGACCCCAAAAATTGTTGTCCAATTTGTCCTGAGTACGCTGATACCCCATATGTGGGGGGGAAATACTGTTTGGGCACACGGCAGGGCTCGGAAAGGAAGTAAAGACATTTTGGAATGCAGACTTTGATGGGTGTCATGTTCAGTTTGCAGAGTCCCTGTCACGGGTGTGTCGCGGCGGAGATCGTCGCGATTGCACACCCTGACTTCGCACAGCTGAGTTTCTGGTGCTGGGTGTTTTTCGGCACTGAGGGAGTTAATTCTTTCTCTCTCGGTGCTGGACTGACCAGCCTCGCCCAGCTGCGATTGATGTTTGGTTAATTAGCTTCCTTCATATACCTGCTGGTCTGCTGGGGAGGTTGCCGGTGAAAGCATTCATTCAGACCAGCAGAGCGGATCGTTTCTGAGAAGACTTAAGCTAAGAGTGCCTGTTGTGGTTTTTCCTCTCCTCGCTTATTGTTTATCTCCTTTACCTTTTGTGTTCCTCTGTAGTGGAAGTTTTGTATGCAAGACAGTGTTTTCTTTACCCCTTGTCTGTTTCGTGTGTCTTAGACTGTGTGTAAGCTGAGACCTGCCCATTCCCTGTGGTGGTAATCAGGGTCCTTCTCAGGACTAGATTACAGTGGTCAGGGATCTACAGGAGACAGGGTTACGCTGGCGGCCTGGACCTCTGTACCATTAACAGTACCTCCAGGTAGAGGGACTAGTCAGGACCCCAGTTCAGGTTCAGCATAGACCCCGGTCCACCTCTATCTTGAGACAGCGTGACACGTACACAGTATAGACCCACAATTCATAGGATATTATGTCAGGTAAGACATTGCTGGCAGATACTTTGTATACATGTTGATATTTTCTATTATATGTAATATAGAATGTTGTCACATTAGATATAGGTTACTATCATAGAATATATCTGTTATACGTCGTGACATTTTCACCGGCCGCTCTAAAAGATTCTCCCCAGCTACCATGGATCCAGTAGCCCAGTTAGCTCAGCAGTTACAGAGTTTGTCCATGGAGCTGACGGACGTTAAGTCCAAGGTTTTGTACCCCCGGGAGCAAACCAGTTCTGAACCTAAAGTAGCTCTCCCGGACAGGTTCACTGGCGGGCGGGACAAATTTTTTACCTTCCGGGAGGCATGTAAATTATATTTTCGGCTACGGCCTCGGTCTTCGGGGAGTGAAGATCAGAGGGTGGGAATTGTCATCTCGCTCTTACAAGGGGACCCTCAATCCTGGGCGTTCTCTCTTCCTCCGGACTCCCCGGCTCTCCAGTCAGTAGATCGATTTTTTACAGCCCTGGGTCTGGTACATGATGATCCGGATCGGGTCTCCCTTGCTGAAATTAAGTTACGTAAGATACAGCAGGGAGATCGTCCGGCGGAGGAATTTTCTTCTGAGTTCCGTAGATGGGCCACAGATACTCAGTGGAATGACCCAGCTCTTAGGAGCCAGTTTTGTCAAGGATTATCTGACAAATTAAAAGATGTGTTGGCTCAGTATGATTCTCCCCCGTCACTGGAGGCCGCTATGGCCCTTGCTATTCGCATTGATAGACGGCTTCGGGAGAGGTGCGAGGTAACTCCGCCCCCTGTGATGACTCCACCTCCTTCTAAAGTCCCTAATATTGAGGTTCCCCTGGTTTGTTCTGAGGAGCCTATGCAGTTAGGAGGGACATCGTTTCGAGGGAGGGGATCGGCGGTGCGCCGCAAGACAGGAAAGTGTTACTTCTGCGGGAGAAAGGGACATTTTGTTGGGGGGTGTCCATCCCGTACTTTGTTGAGCAAGGAGTCGCCGGAAAACTGTTGATCCCAGGTTGTGTGGTGGACGACAATCTGGGAGTATGTATTTCGTCCCCAAGTCCGTCTCAGTTTCTCGTACCAGCGGAGGTGGTGGTAGGTACGAGAACTGAGAGGATTTCTGTTCTTCTGGATAGTGGGGCCGCGGCTAATCTGGTGGACGCTCGGTTTGCCCAGGTGCAAGGTATGCAACTGAGTGTATTGGCCAAACCTATCCCTATATTCTCTATTGACGCCAGGCCTCTCGGTCAAGGTAGCTTTGTTCAAGCCGTGCATAACATAGACCTTCGAGTGGGGCAATACATAAAGAACTTGTAATGTATGTAGTACAGTTCATATAGCGTCTTGTGCTTGGGTGCGATGAAAACACAGGAGTCACAGGTTTGATATAGAAAAGTCCTGTATTACTTCATACAAGTTGGCAGAAATAGTCACACAGTTTGCAGACACAGAAACAGGAGACACAGCAGGCCAGAGTAATCCAAGCTCAGCAATCACTCTCCAATACAGATTCAGGATCTTCTTCTCTGTTACCGTAAGTCCATGCAAACGTGGGTCTTTCAAAGAGCAGGGTTCAGAGTCCACAAGTGCTTCAGAGTTCCTCAGTAGGAATAGCTGGAGTACAAGGTCCAAGGCTTACAGGAGTCAAGTCACAGGTTCACTGCAGGCTAGATTCTGAAGCACTGATTGCTCAGCTGTGGCTGCTTAAGAAGCAAAGGAGAGAATCAGGGCGGGAACATGCAAGCTGGAAACTCCATTTTGACTGAGGGCAAGATAGCTGCAGCAAGACAGAAAGTAAAATGGCTGACGAACAAACTGAGTTTCAGGAATATATACATAGAACCTTACATTACTCCCCCCTTAAGGACAACCTCCGGATGACCTCAGACCAGGCTTGTGTGGGTACCTCTGATGAAACTGACGGAGCAAGCGAGGAGCATTAACGTTATTGACCGGTTCCCATGAGTTGTCCTCCACTGGGTAGCCCTGCCATTTAATCAGATATTGTAACTGATTTCTATACAACCTGGAATCTAAAATCCTTTCCACCACAAATTCTTCCTGACCATCGACTAGCACTGGGTCAGGGCAAGGAGAGGAACGTCCAGGAAACGTATTGGGTGTCGCAGCCTTTAGTAGGGATACATGAAAGACAGGGTGGATTCTCATAGTTCTGGGCAGTTGAAGACGACAAGCAACGGCACTTATAATTTTACTGATTTTATAGGGTCCAATGTACTTATGTCCCAACTTAGACGATGGAATCCTTAACTTAAGATTTCTGGTTGACAGCCAGACCAAGTCTCCTACCTTGAAAGCTGGTGCAGGTTTACGAAATTTATCTGCTGCTTTCTTGTACCTTTCTTGAGCCGATTCCAGATTTTCCTTTAGAAGATCCATATTCTTCTGTAAAGACGTGATTCTTTCAGCCACTGCTGGTAAAGGCGTTTCTATGGGAAATCGTGGTAGAATGTTAGGATGATAACCTAGATTAGAGTAAAAAGGAGACTGTTTAGTGGAGGCACTCTGAGAGTTGTTATACGAGAACTCAGCTAATGGAAGTAGATCCACCCAATCATCCTGTAGGTGGCAGATAAAGCAGCGGAGATACTGCTCCAGGGTTTGATTGGTTCGTTCGGTCTGTCCATTAGTCTGGGGATGAAAAGCAGAAGAAAGGTTTACTTTAATGTCCAATGCTGCACAGAAATTTTGCCAAAACCTAGAAGTGAATTGCACCCCTCGATCCGAAATAACCTCATCCGGTACTCCATGTAAGCGAAACACATCTTTAATCATCAAATCTGATGTCTGTTTTGCAGTGGGTAAGCCGACACAAGGGATAAAATGAGCTGCCTTTGTTAGACGGTCAACCACCACTAGAATGGTGTTCTTCCCCTGAGAGGTTGGTAACTCCACAATGAAGTCCATAGAAATGGATCCCCACGGGCGGGACGGGGTGGGAAGAGGCTGTAACAGACCAGTTGGTGAGGAGCGAGGTGTTTTGCATCTTGCACAGACCTCACATGAAGTGACATAATTCAAAACATCCTTCCTGCAAGTGGGCCACCAAAAGAAACGAGAAAGAAATTCCTGTGTCTTTAGAATTCCTCTATGCCCAGCTATCTTGGAATCGTGAATGAGTTGCAATACTCTTAATCTGACTGTTTCAGGAATATACAGATGTTGTCCCTGAATCCACACACCATTCTTAAAGACAAGACTTACGTCCCTTGGGGGTTGTGCCAAAAAGGAATCCGCATGGTATGCTTCCTTGATGTCCTTAAGTAGGTCTTGATTATGAATTACTCCTAGGAATCTAGAGTCAGGAAGAATAGTCTTAGGAGGAGTAATTGGACGTGTCTCTGCTGAGTAAATCCTAGAGAGTGCATCAGCCTTTCCATTGCACGATCCTGGTCTATAAGAGATGATAAAATTAAATTGGTTTAAGAAAAGATTCCAGCGAGCCTGGCGAGGAGTCAGGCACTTAGCCGACCTGATAAACTCAAGGTTACGATGGTCTGTCAGGACGACTATTTGCTGTGCAGCTCCCTGAAGAAGGTGTCTCCATTCTTTGAAGGAGGCAATAATGGCCAACAACTCTCTATTGCCCACATCGTAGTTCCTCTCAGCCGAAGACAACTGCTGGGAAAAGAAGGCACAGGGATGCAAGACATTCTTCTCACCTGTTCTCTGAGAGAGTATAGCTCCAACGGCACAGTCTGAAGCATCCACCTCTATTATGAAGGCAAGCTCGGGGTTGGGATGTACTAGGATAGGTGCAGTGGTAAATTTATCTTTTAGACGGGAAAATGCTTCCTGGGCTTGGGGAGTCCAGGAAAACCTAGACTCTTTCCGGGTAAGTTGAGTGATAGGTGACACTACCTCAGAGAAATTTCTAATGAAACGTCTATAGAAGTTGGCAAACCCGATGAAGCGCTGTACCTCCTTCACATTTCTAGGACTTGGCCAATCCTTGATGGCTTGGGTTTTGCTTCCATCCATACTAATTCCTTGTGTAGACAGTACATACCCAGAAATTGAATTTCGGTCCTATGGAATTCACACTTTTCAAGTTTGATGTAAAGATGATTTTGTCTTAGACGTTCCAAGACCATTCTCACATGTCCATGATGTTCCTCTGTGGAGTTAGAAAAAATTAGAATATCATCCAAATAAATGGGGGAACCCCGGGATGAAAAGGGGCTAGAAGCCCTTGGGGAGATTTTTTCTCTTTTTCCTTTTAAAGCCCTTTTGCCGGGCCCGCCGGGGTGAATTACCAAAGGATCTTGTCCAGGCTAAATTTATTGGACAAAATATGGGCGGTTTTGGGAGGAAGCTGGTCACGTTCTTCTTTACATAAATCCCCCAAAAATCCGGTTAAAACTGGAGTTTAGGGCGACAGATTCCTTAGGAACAAGCAAGCTAAACTTTTGGATATTGTTTCCGGAAAAGGGAAATTCCTTTTGGTCTCCCGTTAATGGGAGGGTTTTGAGCCTGCAGCATGGAGCCCTAGAAAATGGGAAAATGGGGGAAGAGATAAGCATAAAGGACAGTTTTCTTTATGATCTTTACCCTAAGAACCCCCCAAAAGGGTCTGTTTCTGTCCAGGTCCAGATCCGGGGCCACCCCAGTTTCCATCGTACTGGAGTAGCCTTCTTCACTGAACGTATTCCCCGTTTCAGAGCAAAAGGGGACATCCAAAAATTTCCACTTCCCTGAGTCGATATAGCAGAGCTAACACCCCAAACTGGCAACCCAAGTTTGATGGAAAAAAAGCAATGGAATGTTTTTTTTACAACCCGCTGGGGGCATTAGTTCGGTAGCTGAGGAGTGCAGGGGAAAAAGGAAAAACACCAAGCAGTTGGAATCTATGGTTGCGACCGATAACCCGCAAAAAGGCAGCCCTGGAGCGTTTTCCCACGATGGCCTAGACCCCCGTCAAACCTGGAAACTACTACACCTAAAGAAGAAATAGGAAAGCTATGCCCGGGCAGACCCCAAAGTAAAGAAACCCCCCAAAAAATGTAATGGCGGTTAACAAGGGAAAATACGACCAGAAAAAAAATAGTTAGAAACGCGGGGGCCCCCAAAAACATCTAAATAAAAAAGGACGGGAAGGGTACTTACCCCATCCCCAAAAAACCCAAAAAACACCAACTCTACAAAATTTAAAATCCCCTGAGACACCCCCTCTACCCCCAAAATTTAGTTCTTGGTGTAAAAAAAACGCAGCCACGAAAAAACTAAAAAAAGCAAAAGTACAAAACACAGGGGCGGGAAACAAAAACAGGGGGCAAAACCCCCGGAGGGGCCCCAGAAGGCCCCCAAAAGGGAAGTGCGGGAAAAAAAAGCAAAATTTAGAAAAAAAACACAAAATAAAAAATTGTCATCTGATAGCAGGGATGAAACAGAACGCAGGCAAAGGGGAAAGGGAAGAAGGTTCAGCCCCGAACAATTATCCCCGGGAACCCTGAGGGGAAAATGTTTCCCCTTTTAAAAAAGGGACCAAATCAGTAACACCTGTTTCCCCAAATCCTCACTGTCCCGCTAGAAACCCACCGAGGGACCCCTTTGCTCAAAACTCATCTCAAACCCTTTCAAAAGTACCCCCCCTTGAGGGGGGGTCACCAAAACCTAATTGAGCACCATTGGGGAGGATGAGTTCTATGTAGCAGGAAAAAATTCCTGCTTTTTTTCCCGAACAAACACCCAAAAATTATTTTCCGGGCCCAAAAACCTCTCCATTAACCAAATCTGGAGTCTTCGTCAAAAAAACGAAACCCCAATATTTTAAACCCATTTTACCCAGATTGCCCTAACCAAAAACGGGGGTCAGGAGGCAGCACAGAACCCACGGGGCCAACAACCTCTTCAACAAGGACTTTGGAACCGTTAGGATCTTAAATTCCCGGGAAGAAGAAAACGAAAAAAACGATTTAATAATCCCCATAAACTTATAAGGTCCAATGAACGGTTTAAAATTTAGGAGATGCTACTTCTAGGTTTATTTTTTGAGGAAACCAGACCAAGTCCCCCACTTTAAACCGGGACCATCAGTCCATCCCGGGGTTAGAAAAACCGCTGGCCTTCCCCTGAAAAGGGGACAACCTCCCCACTCCCTTCCCAAAAACTGCTGCTACGCTAACAACAGAGTCAAACACCGGGACAGACAGAAGCCCCGTCGTCCGAAGAAAATCGGGGGAAAAAACCCAGTTTTACAAAAAAACGGAGAATCAAAGTGGCAGAGCTACCCCATTTTTAAACAAACCACCCAAAGGCAAAAAAGGACCCCATCCTGATCGCAGACAAAAAAGCATTTTGAAAAGTCCCCAATGTTGGTTTGTTCTTAGTTTGCCCTTTGGGTCTGGGGATGAAAGCCGAGGAGAAAGACTTGAACACCCGTTTGAACAAAAAGTCCCCCAAAATTGGAAACAAACTGATCCTCTTCGACACAATGTTCTCAGGAATCCCGTGTAAACGAACCACGTGCTAAAGGAACAACGGCCCCAAAATTTCAGAGGGGAAGGGAAAATTGGTAATGGCACAAGATGTATATTTTTGGAAAACCTTTCAAAAATTCCCCCAGTGGTGGTCATTCCTGAGAAAAGGAAATCGGAAAAAAAACCCATAGAGATATGGGTCCAGGTCTTTGGGACAGGCAATGCATCAAAAAACCCACTAGAGCGGAGCAAGGTTTGGGGGGAAAAGAAAGTCCCGCAGGACGCAAAAATTCCCTACATGCAGAAAAGGTGGGCCAAAAAAAGACCGAAAACCAAGTCCTGTCCCCAAAAATTTCCGGGGCCCACCCAAATGGGGAAAATAAATCTCAAATCCACCTTTTTCCATTGGCCCGGGCAAACATTTTCCAAACGGGCAGGCTCGGGCCATCCTCCTGACACCCCCTCCAGAAAAGTCTCAAATTAGGCGGATGGGGAAGAACTACACCCTCCTTCAAAATAACAGGGGATCAGATGCTCAGGGGAGTCCGCAAGGAAACTCCCGAAAAGGGCTCCGCCTTTAAAAATTTTTAGTGCGGAAGAAAAGGAACCACAAAATTAAAAAGGGGAAAACAAGGCCCCCGGCCCTTTTAGGATTGGCGCTTGGAGATTCCGATAGACCAGATTTTTATGGCCGTAAAGGACCACAACCCCCGATGTTTTGGTCCCCCACCCTGTTCCCCCCTTTCAAAAAGCCCACTTATGGCAAAAAAACCCCGATTACCCACGCATAATTCGTTCAGTAGGAAAAATTTTTTTTCGGAAAAAAAGGGGACAAGGGACTTTTAGAGGTTTTGGATTTTTTTGGGGAAAAAACCCACTGCCCCAATTTCGAGGCACAACCCCCCCTGAAGGGCAGAGAAACATCAGGGCCGTAGAAAAGCGAGGAACCCTTGTAAGTTCCTAAAACGCGGGAAAACCCCCAGGAGGCCCAATCACAATCGAACCCTTTTGGTAAATCAGTTGGGGTTTAACAAAAACAGAGAAATTCCCAATAAATTTACATAAAAATTGGCAAAACCCAAAAAATCTCTGAGAGCCTTTAATAATAGGTTGGACCCATCACGATGGCCTGAACCTTGACCGGGCCATTTCAAAACGATGGGGCAAATGAACCCAGAAAGAGATCTTCTGTACGCAAAAGCCCTTTTGACCCCTTCACATCCCAGGCTTTCCCCTTCTAAAATCTGGAATACTTTCAACATTTTTCACATGAGTCCCAGTCATTAGAAAAAAAACAAGTATCACCAAAAAACAATCAGAAAAAATTGTCCCCAAAATCCCCGAAAAGTCATTCATGAAGGACGGGAAAAAAGGGGAAAGGGGCATTAGTGAGCCCAAAAGGGGAAAAAAGGTATCAAAAAAGCCCTTGGGGGGTTAAATGCCTTTCCATTCATCCCCGTGTTTAAAGGAATAAGGTTATACGCCCCCCCGAGGTCAGCTTTGGGAAAAACCCAAATAGGTTTTTCCCCCCGGAAAACAGGTCAGAAAAAAAGGTACGGGGTTTTTAATTTTTAAGTAATATTTTTCAAGAGACGATAATCAAAACACGGGGCCCTTTTTGAACCATCTTTTTGGCCACAAAAAAAAAAACCGGGACCAAGGGGAAAGGGGGTCTGATAGACCCCCCCCAATGTTCCTTTATTAAGACCGCAAAGGATGTTTAGGTACGAAAGTTAAAAAGGCGACCCTTGGGAATTTATACCTGGCCCAAATTAAATTGCGCAGTCATAGCCCTAGGGGAGGAAAAGGATGGATTTACTTTTCGTAAACACTCAAAAAATCAAAAAAAAAGTAGGAACATCCCAGCCGGGGGGGAGGCAAAAAAAAAGGAGGTTGGATTAAACTTGGGGGCCCCCAAACGGTTACAGACACAGATTTCCAAAACCAAACGGATTATGAGACAAAACCAGGGAAACCCGCAGATAATTTCGGAAAAAAATGAACCAAAAATTTGCAGCACTCCTGGTGATCAGGTTAAACCCCCTCATTATCCCGGGTAGAAAAATGGGGTTATTCCACCCAAAAGGGGGTTAGAACGATCCCCAGTGGGGGAAAGACTTCGGGGGTATAAAGGGGAAAAACCCACAACGTTTAGCAAAATCATAATCCATAGGTTAAATTTCTCCAGAATCAACGAAAGCCTGGCAAAAAAAGGCAGGAGAAATCAGGGCAGTTTAAAAAAAACTTAGCTGAACCCCCCCAAACAACTGGCGGCAAAACGTCTTCCCCCCCCTTTGGGGGACGAAATAAAGAGGCATCCCAAGGGAAAAATAACCCCTTGCGCTTTCGAAACATGACGCTTCCCCAGACACCACTCCCACACTGATGGGGCCCGCAGCTGGCTCACAAGGGAAAAACCATCCACCATACTTCTCGCTCCGCAAACGCTGTCAAAATTTAAACCAAAAAACATAGAAACATTTAGACCAAGGGGCGGGATCCCCATAAACCTTTACTTAACCCAAGACCCCCTTTCCGGAAAAAAGGGGGGCCCAAAACGTCGTTTTCCATTTGGCGGACTGCCCACCACGGAATCTTACGTTAACTCAGCGCAAACAAGCCCCCAAATGCCAAAAGGGTTTTTTAGCTTGATCTGACATTAGGCTCAAGTACAATAACCCCCAAACCTGAAAAATGCTTAACTCACTCAAAACGGTCCCAGTGTAGGAAAAAGCCCAAATTTAGGTCGCCGCGCAGGAGAGAGTTACAAAATTTTAACCGCTGCGCTGCGTTTCCTGAGGACTTAGATTTTAAGGCAAGAAACAATTTACAATATTTTTGAAAACGAAACTTAGCTCGATCCCCGAAAACAAATCTGGAGGGGGTCCCCGGTTCCCCAAAAGGCAACTAGCAAGATATGAGCAAAACTCCGAACCTCTGGCAACTGATCCAACGGCCAGACAACTGTGCAAACTCCATTGGGAGAAAAAACCCCCCCAGCACCCCGGGTACAAAAGGGAAAAAAAAAAAAAAAAAAAATGCAACAAAAAAAAATTCTTACAACTTTTTTCCTTTAAAATATTTTTTCCCCTTTTTGGGGTACCCCTACAAATTTTTATGGCGGGATAGTTATTTACGGTTCTGAGGAGTGCAGGTAAAAAAGGGAAAAACACCGAGCAGTTGGAACTTGAGATTGCAGTACCCCGACTAACCCGCAACTGAGGCCCGGGCCCTGGAGCGTTTCCCACGATGGTCCGGGCCCCGTCACAGCCTGAAAATTAAACTAAAAAGATAGAAAAAAGGAAAGCATTGCCCCGGGCAAACCCCAAAGATAAAAGAAAGCCCCCAAACATGTAAGGCGGTGACAAGAGGAAATTTTCTGGACACAGAAAGAAAAATATGAGCAAAAAGTGGGGGCCCAAACTATTAAAAAAAAAGGACAAAGGGTACTTCTGCAATCCCAGAAAAACCCTGAAAAACCAAATCTACTAAATTTTAAAAACATGAGATCACACGACCTTACACCTAATTAGTTTTCTGGTGAAAAAAAACAGACCAGAAAAAAAGCAAAAAACAAAGTACAAAAAAACCCGTGGCTGGACTAAACAGAGAGGGCAAAAGCCCCCGGGGGGGACCCCGAAGGCCCCAAAGAAGTGCAGGACAAAAATGCAAAAAAAATAGCAAAAACACAAAAAAGAAAAGTCTTATTGATAGCAGGAGATGCGACACGACCAGCAGGGTCAAGGAAAATGGAAAGAAGGATTCAAAAAGAACAATTGATCCCCGGCCCCGATGGGAAAAAAGATTTCCTTAAAAAAAGACCAATCAGTAAAACCGATTCCCAAACCCACATCCGCGTAACACCAAGGGGGGCCTCTGCTCAGAACCCTCAAACCCTTTACAACAACAACGCTGGGAAACTTGAAAAAAGGCAGCTTTTTTACAGTCAACGTCCAAGGGTAACGGGTTTAAGTCCGAGAAAACAAGATCTGTTTCTGAAATTTTTCTGGAGCCTGAGGCTCGGCCCACAGTCCCCTCTGCAACATCACAATGAATGAGTGCTGCAGTAGTTTCGAGAACGGCGGGGCAGTTTTTTTAAATGAAGGCCCCGACTTACCACAAAAGAAACATAGACCCTTTAAAAAGGTTTCCCTTTCGTGATCATTAAAAACCTCTTTAAAGGCTACCCCCATGGGGTTTAGGGTTTAAGGTTCCTGGGTTTTAAACCATCAAGGTTCCCTTTGCTGGAGAGGAAAGGTAGGAAAAGGTTAGTACGATTGCTTTCGAACCATCTCTCGCCTGCGCGTCAACGATTTCAACGGATCAGATTAATAAAGTCCCCTAACGAGTGGGGGGGCGGACGAGAATTCTCCTTAATCAGGGGAGAAAACCCTTCGAAAAAAAGATTTTTTGGCGGAACGTCCAGTGGTTCAAGGGCCCACTCCTGAAACCAAGGCATATTTTCAGCTACCGTGGTTACCTTGGCGCAAAGCAAATGCGTTTCATTTTGAAAACCCTCTTTGGGGTCTCAACACCTTTCCCCATGGCTGAAATAAAATCATCAGGTGATTAAAACAATCATCCGTTCAATAAAGGGGGTTTGCCACTTTAAACCCTTTTTGGAACAAATAATTATATTTTTTTTTTAACACCTTAGATCGTTAGGGGGGGAAAATTGTAACATGGCAGAAAAAAAAAAAAATTGTTTTGAAAAAAATCCCTAATTTTTCACTCCCGCAAAACAAAGGGGGGGGGCCCTTTTTGGGAACCCAGAAATCGGGGCTACGGCAGGAGCCGGGACCCCCCCCTTAACCTAAATCCGGCTCCAAAATCGGGGTAATCTTTTCCAAACCCCACTTGAAATTGTGTTTTGAGGCCCTTGATTTGTAAAACGGGGTCTTTTTTTCGCAAATTGCAAGGATATTATCAGTCACCCCCGAAAAGTTCCTTTATGGGGGGGGCCCCATTTTCCAATTTTTTTAAGACGGATTATGGAAAGGGGAGAGAAAAAAAAACATTATGTTCAAATTTGGGGCAACACCAGGAGAAAAAAAAATTTAAGGAAACTGTCCCCGGAATGGTTGTGAAAAGTACCCCATATCCACAAAAAAGTTTAAACCAGACATCTGATACCAAAAGTTACAGCAGAAAAAAAAGGAAAAGAAAGGAAAAAAAAAAAAAAATAGTGTTTTTTCCGTGGGAACACGCAAAAAAAAAAAACTTAAGGGGGGAATTTCTCACTGGAAAGGTTGTGAAAGTCACAAAACCCTGAACACAGAAAGTACAAAAGGGCGTTGAATCCAAAATACGCAGACACAGCCCCCGACCAGCAGCCTAACGTTTTGGGTTCAGAAACTTTTAAATTTTGTTTAAAAAAATTCAAAAGCGTTTTTTTGGGGGGTGCGATGAAAACAACGGAGTCACAGGTTTTTATTTAAAAAAAATCCTGATTTCTTCATAAGGGCAAAAATTTCCACAGTTTGCAGCCAGAAACAGGAGACCGCAGCCGGGTAACCCAGTCAGCAATCACTCCCAATACGTTTCGGATCTTCTTCTCTTTTCCCCTTAACCATGCAAACGGGGGTCTTTCAAAGAGGGGTTCAGGCCCAAAGTGCTTCAGATTCCTCAGTGGGAATAGCTGGGTAAAGGCCCAAGGCTTAAGGAGTAAGTCACAGGTTAAAAGCAGGCAGTTTTGAAGCATGTTTGCTCAGCGTGGCTGTTAAGAAGCAAAGGAGAGAAAAGGGGGGGAACTGCAGCTGGAAACTCCATTTTAAATGGGGAAAGATAGTGCAGCAAGACAGAAAGTAAAAATGGCTGACGAACAAACTGAGTTTGGGGAATTATACAAAACCTTACAAACTTGTTTTGTTTGTGTTGGGGGCCTTTCCCACTCCTATTGTTTTGGGGACTTCTTGGTTACAAAACATAACCCATTTTATTAATTGGCAACCCAAAGGAGATAAGCCGGGGGGTAAATTTTGCAATTTAACGCTTTACCAGGTCATCGGTGCGGTCGGTTTGAACCTTACCCCCTTTTCGGAGGATTTTGAGGATGTTTTTTAAGGGAAAGGGGTGTCAAGTTTATTTTCCCACGCGGTATTGGTATAAAATTTGCCCCTGAGCTAAGTTCCCAAAAATTTTGGTTATTAACCTTTCTGGTCCGAGAGGCAAGCTAGAAAGGGTTTTATTTCGGGAAAACTGGCCAAGGGGTATTAAACCCTTTCTTCCAGTGGCCGCGGGGTTTTTTTTTGTGAAGAAAAAAAAAAAGGAGGGCCACCCTGGGCCCGGATTTGTGAGCTAATCGGTTACGGTCCCGGGTCCGTATCGCTCCACTTTTCCTGACTCTTAATGTTTTTGGGGGCCAATTTGGGCTTAGTTTGGGTCTCAGGGGGGTTAAATTTTTGGATAAAGGAGGGGGTGAGTGAAAACGGCGTTTAACACTGCGGAGGGACATTTTAGAACCCGTCAGCCTTTTGGTTGACAATGCCCCCCGGCGGTGTTTTAACATTTTGTTAATGAATCTTTCACCCCTGTGGGCTTTGTTGTCTTTTTCTAGTGCTCTTTTTTACGCCGGTCTTGTGTTCTCAGGACATGTGAGAAAGGTTGCAGATCTTTTCAGACAATAAACTGTAGCCAAAAGGAGAAGTGGTATTCGCCGTACAAGAACTTCATTTTTGGGGTTCCTGGTGTCAGCTTCGGTTTCCCTAGGCCTGGGGTGAAAGGGTTGCTTGAAAGGGATCGGGCCGAATTTAAAGCCAGCAGCGTTTCCCGGGGTTTTCTAACTTTCCGGAAATGTTTTCGTTTAATTTCTTCCCCTTTCAAACCTCTCACTGCATGACCAAAAAAAGGGGCGATTTTTCTAGGTGGTCTGACAAAAATTGTCAAGATTTTTCCCCCCTTGAAAAAAAGTTTTTCTTCAGCACCCTACTCATCCCCCTGAGCTCCAAAAGTTTATTTGGAGGTAGACCAGACGTAGGAGGGGGGGTT
>JARQOD010000453.1:103227-152455 GCA_033576555.1 Oophaga sylvatica | reverse complement strand
TACGCACGGATCAGTCTCCTAGCATGGATGTCCGAAGCCAACACCCAAGAATTGTCCTCCTGACCATAACCTCTCCACTTAACCAAATACTGGAGTTTCTGTCTAGAAAAACGAGAATCTAATATTTTCTCAACCACATACTCCAGATTGCCCTCAACCAAAACAGGGTCAGGAGGCGCAGCCATAGGAACCACTGGCTCGACAAACCTCTTCAATAAGGACTTGTGGAACATGTTATGGATCTTAAATGTCCCTGGAAGAAGCAAACGGAAGGAAACAGGATTAAGAATCTCCATTATCTTATAAGGTACAAAGAACCTGGGATTAAACTTTGGAGATGCAACCCTCATAGGGATATTTCTTGAGGACAACCAAACCAAGTCCCC
The DNA here is from genome assembly GCA_033576555.1 of Oophaga sylvatica. Taxonomy (NCBI): domain Eukaryota; kingdom Metazoa; phylum Chordata; class Amphibia; order Anura; family Dendrobatidae; genus Oophaga; species Oophaga sylvatica. The sequence goes on along the minus strand of JARQOD010000453.1, from coordinate 152,069 downwards.
CACTTTAAACCGAGGACCATCAGTCCTATGCCAGTTGGCAAACCGTTGGGCCTTCTCCTGAGAGAGAGACAACCTCTCCACTACCTGGTCCCAAATCTGCTGCATTCGCTCCACAACAGAGTCAACACCCGGACAGACAGAAGCCTCCGCCTGTCCCGAAGAAAATCGAGGGTGAAACCCAAAATTGCAGAAAAATGGAGACATCAAGGTGGCAGAGCTAGCCCTATTATTAAGAGCAAACTCAGCCAAAGGCAAAAAATAGACCCAGTCATCCTGATCAGCAGACACAAAGCATCTCAGATAAGTCTCCAATGTCTGGTTTGTTCTCTCAGTTTGTCCATTGGTCTGAGGATGAAAAGCCGAGGAGAAAGACAATTGAACACAAGTTTAGAACAAAAAGCCCTCCAAAATCTGGAAACAAACTGGACTCCTCTGTCAGACACAATGTTCTCAGGAATGCCGTGTAACCGAACCACGTGCTGAAGGAACAAAGGCACCAATTCGGAGGAGGAAGGCAACTTATGTAATGGCACCAGATGTATCATTTTGGAAAACCTATCACAAATCACTCAGATAACGGTCATTCTCTGAGAAACAGGGAGGTCAGAAATGAAATCCATAGAGATATGTGTCCATGGTCTCTTGGGCACAGGCAATGGCATCAACAAACCACTAGAGCGAGAGCAAGGCTTGGAGCGAGAGAAAGTCCCACAGGACTGCACAAATTCCCTGACGTCACGAGACAAAGTAGGCCACCAAAAGGACCGACTAACCAAGTCTCTGGTACCAAAAATTCCGGGATGACCGGCCAACGCGGAACAATGAATCTCAGACATCACACTCTTTTTCCACCGGTCTGGGACAAACAATTTCCCAATAGGGCAGCGCTCGGGTTTATCCTCCTGACACCCTTCCAGAGCCAGTCTCAAATTGGGCGAGATGGTGGAAAGAACTACACCCTCTTTCAAAATAACGGCAGGATCAGATAACTCAGGAGAGTCCGCAAGGAAACTCCTCGAGAGGGCATCGGCTTTAACATTCTTAGTGCCAGGAAGAAAGGAAACCACAAAATTAAAACGTGTGAAAAACAAGGCCCACCTGGCCTGTCTAGGATTAAGTCGCTTGGCTGATTCCAGATAAACCAGATTCTTATGGTCCGTGAGGACCACCACCTGATGTTTGGCTCCCTCCAGCCAATGTCTCCACTCTTCAAAAGCCCACTTCATGGCCAATAACTCCCGATTACCCACGTCATAATTACGTTCAGTTGGAGAAAATTTTCGAGAGAAAAAGGCACAAGGGTTACTTTTAGAGGTCTCTGGATCTCTTTCGGACAAAACGGCACCTGCCCCAATTTCAGAGGCATCAACCTCCACCTGAAATGGCAGAGAAACATCAGGCTGCCGTAGAACAGGAGCAGAAGTGAATCTCTGCTTAAGTTCCTGAAACGCAGAGACTGCCTCAGGAGGCCAATTCACCACATCAGAACCCTTCTTGGTCAAATCAGTCAATGGTTTAACAATAACAGAGAAATTACCAATAAATTTACGATAAAAATTGGCAAAACCCAAGAATCTCTGAAGAGCCTTTAATGAAGTAGGTTGGACCCAATCACAGATGGCCTGAACCTTGACCGGGTCCATTTCAATAACAGATGGGAACAAAATGAATCCCAGAAATGAGATCCTCTGTACGCCAAAAAGACACTTTGATCCCTTCACATACAGAGCATTCTCTCTCAAAATCTGGAACACAGTGCGAACATGTTTCACATGAGAGTCCCAGTCATTGGAAAAAATCAAGATATCATCCAAATAAACTGTAGCGCCCGCGTCCCTGCCTGCTGCCAGACAGGGACGTCGCTCTCCTCACCTGCGCTCAGCGTCCTCAGTGCTCCCAGCCTCCTCTGCGCCTCTGGCATCCTCGGCGTCCTCCTTCCGCCCTGCTGGTCCCGCGCGCTCCTTCCCTGCTGCTGGCCTTAGGGCGCGCGCCCGCACCCTCCCCCGCCCTTAAAGGACCCGCGCGCATTTTCCAAATCAGTCTCCAGCCAATGCTGGTGGACTCCACCCTATATTAAGGGCTTCCTCCTTAATGGAGGTGCCCGAGCAATATTGTTTCTGTGCAGTCTAACTCTGCTTCAGCCATCAGCTCCTGTTTCCAGTTGCCTGCCTGTTACCTGTCTGTTTGCCTGTCGGCCATCTGACTGCAGCTCTATCCAGAGGTTCGGACATCTTCAGCAGAGATCCCCGGCTGTTGCCTGCTCACCTGGGAGCGATCATCTGCCATCCGACTGCAGCTCTATCCAGAGGTTCGGACATCATCTGCGGAGATCCCCGGCTATTGCAGAGACTCTTGCCTGCTCACCTGGGAGCGATCATCTGCCATCCGACTGCAGCTCTATCTAGAGGTTCGGACATCATCAGCAGAGATCCCCGGCTATTCCAGAGACTCTTGCCTGCTCACCAGGGAGCGATCATCTGCCATCCGACTGCAGCCTACCAGGAGGCTCCACCAGCTCAGGTCGTATATGCCTGTTTGTCTAGAGACTGCCTTGGTCACTTACCGTGACAAACCTGCCTGTCCAGAGACTGCCCTGGTCACTTGCCGTGACAACCTGCCTGCCCAGAGACTACCCTGGTCACTTGCCGTGACAAACCTGCCTGCCCAGAGACTGCCCTGGTCACTTGCCGTGACAACCTGCCTGTCCAGAGACTGCCCTGGTCACTTGCCGTGACAACCTGCCTGTCCAGAGACTGCCCTGGTCACTTGCCGTGACAACCTGCCTGTTCAGAGACTGCCCTGGTCACTTGCCGTGACAACCTGCCTGTCCAGAGACTGCCCAGGTCACTTGCCGTGACAACCTGCCTGTCCAGAGACTTCCTTGGTCACTTATTGTGACAACCTGCCTGCCCAGAGACTGCCCTGGTCACTTGCCGTGACAACCTGCCTGTCCAGAGACTGCCCAGGTCACTTGCCGTGACAACCTGCCTGTCCAGAGACTGCCCAGGTCACTTGCTGTGACAACCTGCCTGTCCAGAGACTGCCCAGGTCACTTGCCGTGACAACCTGCCTGTCCAGAGACTTCCTTGGTCACTTATTGTGACAACCTGCCTGTCCAGAGACTGCCTGGCTAATTGCCGTGATTCCCTGTCCTATTCCCGGATGCCACCCGCTCTCTTGCAAGTAAATTGTCTTGTATAATAAAGCTTAGTGGTTCCACCAACCAGACCCGTTTCCGTCAGTGGTTCCACCTACCAGACCCGTTACAGTTTGCTCGGGCCATGGAACCCGGTGGCACCCAAACCCCTTCACTTCCGGAACTGTGTCATGAGCTGTCTCGCCAGAGGTCTCAACAGGAGGCTATCCTGGGTCACCTGCGGAACGTCAATTCCCGCTTGGACACTCTGAATCCATCACCAGCAACCACCGCTGGAGCCATGACTCATAATCCGGCACTCCCGCTGACTCCCAATTCCGTGGTTTCCATTCCCGGTCCCCGACTTTCAGCTCCTCCTAGGTATGGAGGCGACCCTGTTATGGCTCGGGGTTTCATTAACCAGTGCACCCTGCATTTCGAACTCCTGGCACACCAGTTTAATTCTGACCGGGCCAAAATTGCCTTCATCATGTCCCATCTCACCAGAGAGGCTCTGGCCTGGCTTAATCCTCTCTGGGAGAGAGAAGATCCTCTGGTGTCAGACCTGCCTGCTTTTCTCTCGGCCTTCCGGAGGGTATTCGACGAACCTGGACGGAAGACCTCCTCTGCATCATCTCTGTTGCGTCTCCGTCAGGGAAGTCTCACCGTTGGTCAATATGCCATACGGTTCCGTACTCTAGCCTCAGAACTGGCTTGGGACAATGAAGCTCTAATTTCGGTCTTCTGGGAGGGTCTGTCCGGCCGTATTAAAGACGAACTTGCCGGTCGGGACATTCCAACCTCGCTTGATGATTTAATAAATCTTGCCAATCGGATTGATCTACGGTTCCAGGAACGAGCCAAAGAGGTCACCCGTGAAAAAAAGTTTCCTCATTTAACCCCTTCCGTTTTCTCCCCAGGTGCACACTGCTGAGCCTATGCAGGTCGACCAGACCAAGATGGTCAAAGCCCGTCAGGACTCACGCCGTGCCGAGAAAAGTTGCTTCTACTGCGGCAGTAAGGAGCACTGGATCCGAACCTGTCCGGAGAAGTCGGGAAACGCCTGTGTCTAGGTTCGCTCGGAGAGGTCAATCTAGACAAAAATAAATCCTCTTCATCTCTGCTGCTCTCGGTCTCAATTCTTCTCGGTAAGAACCGTTACTTCGAGATGGCCCAACTTGATTCTGGAGCAGCTGGGAATCTCGTGTCACAGGCTCTAGTAGAGAAGTATCGCATTCCCACCAAACCTCTTGTTGAACCAGTATCTGTTGCTGCTGTGGATGGGGGTCTCCTACCTCGTCCCATCCGACTTATCACCGAAGCCATAACCCTGAGGTGGGAATGTTGCATTCTGAGAGCATCTCATTTCATGTTCTGCCTGGACTCTCTCATGCTTTCTTACTAGGTCTGCCTTGGCTCCAAAAGCATGCACCTGTGCTTGACTGGCAGAATGGAGAGATTCTTCGCTGGGGACAGGACTGTCATAAAACGTGTCTGGTGCCTGTTCATCCCGTCTGTCCTTCTCCTACTCCTGCTAATCTACCAGGACTCCCGATTCCATATTGGTCATTTGCTGATGTCTTCAATAAAAAGGAAGCAGAGACATTACCCCCGCATAGACCATATGATTGCCCGATCGACCTGCTACCCGGTACCACGCCTCCCCGTGGGCGTATTTACCCGTTGTCCGCTGCTGAGACCAGGTCGATGTCCGAATATATCGAGGAGAACTTAGCAAAAGGATTCATCCGGAAATCTACCTCCCCAGCGGGAGCAGGTTTCTTCTTCGTAAAAAAGAAGGACGGATCTCTCCGTCCCTGTATTGACTACAGAGGCCTAAATTTGATCACGGTGAAGAATAAGTACCCTCTTCCGCTCATTCCAGAATTGTTTGATCGTCTTAGAGGGGCTAGAGTCTTCACCAAACTAGATCTTCGTGGAGCATACAACCTGGTTCGTATCCGTCGAGAAGATGAATGGAAGACGGCATTCAACACCCGGGACGGCCACTACGAGTACTTGGTGATGCCCTTTGGTCTCTGTAATGCTCCAGCAGTCTTTCAGGAGTTGGTCAATGACATCTTCCGGGACCTCCTCTACTCCTGCGTTGTGGTGTACCTTGACGACATCTTGGTCTTCTCTCCGGATCTTCAGTCTCACCGGAGGGATGTTCGTCAGGTTCTGCTCAGGCTCAGGCAGAATCACCTCTTCGCCAAATATGAGAAGTGCCTCTTTGAGCAGACATCGCTTCCGTTTCTGGGCTACATCATTTCTCAGACAGGCCTACGAATGGATCCGGAGAAATTGTCTGCCATCGAGAAGTGGCCCCGACCGGAGGGGTTGAAGGCCATTCAGCGGTTCCTGGGATTTGCCAACTATTACCGTCTCTTCATACCGCACTTCTCTTCCAGGACTGCGCCAATCTCCGCGCTCACCCGCAAGGATGCTAACCCCAAACAGTGGACGCCCGAAGCAGAGGAGGCCTTCCTTTCTCTAAAACAGGCCTTCTCTTCCGCTCCAGTGCTGCATCGCCCGGATGGCAACAAGCAGTTCTTCCTGGAGGTGGACGCTTCCTCTGCTGGAGCCGGAGCGGTACTTACCCAAAAAGCTTCATCCGGGAGATGGTATCCTGCGGTTTCTTCTCCAAACTCTTCTCCTCCTCGAGCGCAACTACTCCATAGGAGACCGAGAGTTATTGGCCATCAAGTTGGCATTGGAGGAGTGGCGTTACCTACTCGAAGGGGCTCTTCATCCGGTAATCATTTACACGGACCACAAGAATCTGGCATACCTCCAGCATGCCCAGAGACTTAACCCTCGCCAAGCCCGGTGGTCCTTGTTTTTTGCCCGCTTCGATTTTCTTTTGCATTTTCGCCCAGCTGACAAAAACATCAAGGCGGATGCCTTGTCTCGGTCTTTCCTGGTGTCGGATCTCGAGGAGGAACCTAAGCATATCATCGATCCCGCCAGAGTGATGCAGGTGGCTCCCGTGAGTTTAAATCGTCTCCCTCCTGGTAAGACGTTCGTATCAGAAACTGATAGGAAGAGAATCCTACATTGGGGTCATTCATCTAAACTCGCTGGCCACGCTGGTCAAAAAAAGACCCTCCAACTCATTACCCGGCATTATTGGTGGCCTACCCTGCACAAAGACGTAATAGACTTTGTTTCTGCCTGTGTTTCCTGTGCCCGCAACAAAGTTCCGAGACACCTGCCTACTGGCCGTCTTCTTCCACTTCCTGTACCCGCTGCCCCCTGGCAGCATATAGCCATGGACTTCATTACTGATCTTCCCGTCTCTGCTGGTTGTACAGTCATTTGGGTGGTCACTGACCGCTTTTCCAAGATGGCTCACTTCATTCCTCTGCCAGGTCTTCCGTCTGCACCCAAGTTGGCTAAAGACTTTATCCGCCACATCTTCCGTCTTCATGGTCTGCCTCGTCACATTGTGTCGGATCGTGGGGTTCAGTTCACCTCACGTTTCTGGAGAGCCACTTGTAAGTTGCTAGACGTCACCCTGGATTTTTCCTCCGCTTACCACCCACAGTCCAATGGACAAGTTGAACGAATAAATCAGAATTTGACCAGTTATCTTCGACACTTCGTTAATGCCCACCATTCTGACTGGGTGGAGCTCCTGCCTTGGGCCGAATTCTCCTACAATAATCATGAGAGCGAATCTTCCACCAAGTCTCCGTTTTTTGTAGTCTTCGGTCAACACCCTCGGATCCCTGTCCCTGTTTCCATCTCTGTGGACAATCCAGCTGCGGAATCTCTGGTTAGAGAATTCTCCTCCATCTGGGAGAGTACCCGGTCCGCACTCATTCAGTCATCCGAGCGCATGAAAAGACATGCTGACAAAAAACGTCTGGATCCTCCTCAATTCCGTCCTGGGGACAAAGTCTGGCTTTCGTCCAAATATGTTCGACTCAAAATTCCGTCCTACAAGTTAGGTCCTCGGTTCATCGGTCCTTTTGAGATCATCAGTCAGATCAACCCGGTGTCCTATAAATTGAAACTCCCGGTCAATTTGCGAATTCCTAATTCTTTTCATGTATCTCTCCTCAAACCTGTGGTTCTTAACTCTTTTTTTAAGTCTACAGGTACACCTCCTGCTCCAGTGTCTGCTGATGATGAATTTGAGGTAGAGAACATTCTGGCCACAAAAAGGGTAGGAAAAAAGACTTATTTTTTGGTGGATTGGAAGGGGTTTGGTCCTGAGGAGAGAACCTGGGAACCTCGGGAGAACATCCATGCCCCTCTCATCCTAGCTAAATTTTTTTCTGGCCTAAAAAGGGGGGGGCCTAGAGGGGTGGGTACTGTAGCGCCCGCGTCCCTGCCTGCTGCCAGACAGGGACGTCGCTCTCCTCACCTGCGCTCAGCGTCCTCAGTGCTCCCAGCCTCCTCTGCGCCTCTGGCATCCTCGGCGTCCTCCTTCCGCCCTGCTGGTCCCGCGCGCTCCTTCCCTGCTGCTGGCCTTAGGGCGCGCGCCCGCACCCTCCCCGCTCTTAAAGGAGCCGCGCGCATTTTCCAAATCAGTCTCCAGCCAATGCTGGTGGACTCCACCCTATATTAAGGGCTTCCTCCTTAATGGAGGTGCCCGAGCAATGTTGTTTCTGTGCAGTCTAACTCTGCTTCAGCCATCAGCTCCTGTTTCCAGTTGCCTGCCTGTTACCTGTCTGTTTGCCTGTCGGCCATCTGACTGCAGCTCTATCCAGAGGTTCGGACATCTTCAGCTGAGATCCCCGGCTGTTGCCTGCTCACCTGGGAGCGATCATCTGCCATCCGACTGCAGCTCTATCCAGAGGTTCGGACATCATCTGCGGAGATCCCCGGCTATTGCAGAGACTCTTGCCTGCTCACCTGGGAGCGATCATCTGCCATCCGACTGCAGCTCTATCTAGAGGTTCGGACATCATCAGCAGAGATCCCCGGCTATTCCAGAGACTCTTGCCTGCTCACCAGGGAGCGATCATCTGCCATCCGACTGCAGCCTACCAGGAGGCTCCACCAGCTCAGGTCGTATATGCCTGTTTGTCTAGAGACTGCCTTGGTCACTTACCGTGACAAACCTGCCTGTCCAGAGACTGCCCTGGTCACTTGCCGTGACAACCTGCCTGCCCAGAGACTACCCTGGTCACTTGCCGTGACAAACCTGCCTGCCCAGAGACTGCCCTGGTCACTTGCCGTGACAACCTGCCTGTCCAGAGACTGCCCTGGTCACTTGCCGTGACAACCTGCCTGTCCAGAGACTGCCCTGGTCACTTGCCGTGACAACCTGCCTGTTCAGAGACTGCCCTGGTCACTTGCCGTGACAACCTGCCTGTTCAGAGACTGCCCTGGTCACTTGCCGTGACAACCTGCCTGTCCAGAGACTGCCCAGGTCACTTGCCGTGACAACCTGCCTGTCCAGAGACTTCCTTGGTCACTTATTGTGACAACCTGCCTGCCCAGAGACTGCCCTGGTCACTTGCCGTGACAACCTGCCTGTCCAGAGACTGCCCAGGTCACTTGCCGTGACAACCTGCCTGTCCAGAGACTGCCCAGGTCACTTGCCGTGACAACCTGCCTGTCCAGAGACTGCCCAGGTCACTTGTCGTGACAACCTGCCTGTCCAGAGACTTCCTTGGTCACTTATTGTGACAGCCTGCCTGTCCAGAGACTGCCTGGCTAATTGCCGTGATTCCCTGTCCTATTCCCGGATGCCACCCGCTCTCTTGCAAGTAAATTGTCTTGTATAATAAAGCTTAGTGGTTCCACCAACCAGACCCGTTTCCGTCAGTGGTTCCACCTACCAGACCCGTTACATAAACAATCAGAAATTTATCCACAAAATCCCTGAAAATGTCATTCATGAAGGACTGGAAGACGGAAGGAGCATTAGTGAGCCCAAAGGGCATCACTAGGTACTCAAAATGCCCCTCTGGTGTATTAAATGCCGTCTTCCATTCATCCCCGTGCTTAATGCGAATAAGGTTATACGCCCCTGAGGTCAAGTTTGGTAAACCAAGTAGCACTTTTCACCCTGGAAAACAGGTCAGAAATCAAGGGTAACGGATATTGATATTTCACAGTGATATTGTTCAAGAGACGATAATCAATACACGGCCTTAATGAACCATCCTTTTTGGCCACAAAGAAAAAACCGGCACCCAAGGGTGAAGAGGATGGTCTGATATGACCCTTCTCCAATGACTCCTTGATATAAGACCGCATAGCATCATCTTCTGGTACAGACAAGTTAAAAAGGCGACCTTTAGGGAATTTACTACAGGCACTAATTCAATAGCGCAGTCATAGCTCCTATGGGGGGGCAAGGATGCAGATTTACTTTCGCTAAACACATCAGAAAAATCAGTCAAAAAGTCAGGAACATCCTGAGCCTGGGGAGAGGCAGAAAAAACAGGAGTGTTGGCATTAACACATTGGCAGCCCCAACTGGTTACAGACACAGATTTCCAATCCAAAACAGGATTATGAGACTGTAACCAAGGGAAACCTAGTACAATAATGTCATGCAGATTATACAGCACCAAAAATTTGCAACTCTCCTGATGATCAGGTTCAACCCTCCTTATCACCTGAGAAGAGAACTGGGGTTTATTCTCAGCCAAAGGGGTAGAATCAATCCCCAGTAGGGGAATAGACTTCCGTAGGGGTATCAAGGGAAACCCACAACGTTTAGCAAAATCAAAATCCATCAGGTTAATAGCTGCTCCCGAATCAACAAAAGCCTGAGAAGAAAATGTGGACAGGGAGCAAATCAGGGTAACAGTCAACAGAAATTTAGTCTGAACACTACCCAAGACAACTGAGCATGCAAAACGTCTTCCCCGCTTAGGGCAAACTGAAATAGCATGAGAGGCGTCACCACAGTAGAAACATAACCCATTGCGTTTTCGAAACTCATGACGCTGTGCCCCAGAAGTCACTCTATCACACTGCATGGGTTCAGAAGCTGGTTCACAAGGCAACACTATTCCACGCATACCTCTACGCTCACGCAAACGTCTGTCAATTTGAATCGCCAATGACATAGAATCATTGAGACCAGAGGGAGCAGGGAAACCCACCATAACATCTTTTACATTCTCTGAGAAACCCTTCCGAAAAAGGGCTGCCAAAGCATCATCATTCCATTTGGTCAGGACTGCCCACCTTCGGAATCTCTGACAGTACAACTCAGCGTCCTCAAGCCCCTGATTTAATGCCAACAAGGCTTTTTCAGCTTGAACAGTGACATTAGGTTCATTGTACAATAACCCCAGAGCCAGAAAAAATGCATCAACATTACTCAAAACAGGATCCCCAGGTGTCAGGGAAAAAGCCCAATCCTGAGGATCGCCGCGCAGGAGAGAGATGACAATTTGAACCTGCTGTGCTGCGTTCCCTGAGGACTTAGGTTTTAAGGCAAAAAACAACTTACAGTTATTTTTGAAATTCAGAAATTTAGCTCGATCCCCTAAAAAAAAATCTGGCATGGGGATCCTAGGTTCCACAACCGGCAACCCTGCAAGATAGGTAGCAATACTCCGAACTTCAGTGGCAAGCTGATCCACACGGCCAGACAACTGTGCAAACTCCATTGAGAGAAAAAAAAATCCTCAGCACCCAGAGAAAAAGAGGGAAAGAAAAAAAATATATATCTCTGACAACTCTATTTTTTTTTTTTTTTTTTTACACTATCTTTCCCTTCTGTGAGTACCATATAATTTTCAGTTTGGTCGGTGATACTGTTATGATTTGGTAGCTGAGGATAGCAGGCAAAAAAGGCAATACACTAGAGAGGTTGAAATCTACTGGATTGCAGTACCCTGACTAACCACCACAACTAAAGGCAGCCGTGGAGAGTACCTACGTTGGTCCTAGACGCCTCCTCACAGCCTGAGAAGCTAACTACACCTAAAGATAGAAAGAGGAAAACTATCTGCCCTGGAGCAGATCCCCAAAGAACATAGGAAGCCCCCAAACATGCTAATGGCAGTTAGACAAGAGGAAATACAGACACAGACAGAAAATAGTATGAGCAAACGTTGGGGCCCAATCTTCCTAGAAAGAAAAGGATAGGAAGGACACTTACTGCAATCCAAAAAACCCTAAAAAAATACCAACTCACAAATTGCAAAAACACCTGAGATCACATGACCTCTACCACCTAAATTAGTTCTCTGGTGTAACAAAACTAAGCAGCAGCTACTGAAAAAACTGGAAAGAACAAATAACAGTGGCTCAGATAAACTGAGAGGAGCACAAGCCCCCGGAGGGGACCTGGCTGACCTCCACAGAAGTGCAGGACAAAATGCAAGAAGCAAGCACAAAAATAAAAGCAGAAAATATCTTATCTGTTAGCAGAAGATGCAGGCAAGACACAGCAAGCTTCCAAGTGAACCAGGAACCAAAGTTGAGACAAGAACAATTGATCACCGGCAACCCTGATGGGAGGGAACCTCCCTTATATAAGACCAGTCTGTAACACCTGATTGCCAATCTTCACAATCTTCATTGAATAGTTCAGTACTGTTTGTAACCACCAGAGGGAGTTTCTGCTCAGAATTAATTTCTAACACATTCACAACACCCATGGCTGCGGTTTATAAACACAACCGGCGGGGGCCTGGCTATACCACCATCTTCCTTTGCGTCCTTCCTGAAACTCACCAGATAAGTCCGCTTTCCATTCCATACTCCAAAGGAAGTTCTTCCTTTACCCTTCTCGATCACCTTCTCACAAAAAAATTTAGGGTAACACACAACCTCATCGTCACCGACGAAAGGGTTGAACATATGGATAGTCAAAAGTCTCGTTAAAAATTGAAAAGAGAGGATTACTTTCACCCCCTCAAACAGCGAATCCCTCTTATTTGCTTCATAGAGAGAAAAAACTCGCTCACACTGGGAAATATTTTGTAATGTAACATCATAATACCCCCGTGAAAAAAAACTTTGAAAACAATAATATTCTTCTTTCTGAATTTTCAAAAAACTACAAATGATATCATAAACAAAACTTGTATCCTTCTCTTGTCTGTATGCAGCAGATACCACAAATCTAATTGTGTCCTTGAGAGGATACTCCTCATAAAAATAGTCATTGGGGTTTGCACTCCCCCCACTGGTCCTACCTCCAGTGTTCCTCCTGGGCTCCATGTATTTTCTACTTTACACAGATGAAACAAGGAAAATTGAAGAAAATCCTCCTTCGATCGCCAAACGTCCCTGGATTCCGATCCTCCTTCCAATCGACCACCACTCCACGAAGAGAAATTCGTCCACCAGCGAGAAAAGGTATTCCGAGCTTCAGCTCCTACTCCCAATAGCAGCAATTGAGTTATCACCCAAAGGCCGAGAGCAGCAACCTCCACACAGGTCACCTTTAGCCTAAAGACCAGACCCACAACAGATCTTAGCCAAAGGGCCAGAAGCGAACTATCTAAAATGTACACCTTGGGACATGCAAACAGCAATAGACAGCCAAAAAGATGAAAAAAAAACTTTCAAAGAATGCTTGGAAAGCACAACTTGCATTGATTTCAAGTGAATCTGTTTTTGGAAACCGGATAAGAGAAGGTGTGCACTGTTCCCAGAAATACTGCAATACTGGGTCAATGCGTGGAGTGGACAGAGCAAGCTCTTTTTCCATCTCCCTGTTCTAAAAATCCATTTAATATATGGTCCCCAGATAGGGGACGTATCAGATATTAAACTGATAAGAACAGATTTTTTTTTTTTTTTTAAACCATTCGGGTTAGTTTTATAGCAAACAGTATGATATATCAAGAGTTCGCTAAGTAAAACATATCATCATCATGGTTCTCTTTTAATCAGCAAAGATGTAACAAATATTTTCACAAATCACATCCTAAATAACTTCAACAACTAATTACACAACAAAAAACCTTACTGGTATTTAATAAGATAACGCCACTTTTTAAACTTCCAGATTCCCTCGGCATCTGTACCACCACCGCCTTTGCTGTCCAACTTGTAAATCAAATACAACCTAGAAAGATTTAGTCTGACACATTCATTCACCGATATAAATTTCCTCTTAAACAATCCCAGGTTTCTTACATCCCACAAGCTCTCCATCACACACACCATAATTAACCACAACACCCTATCCTTTGCACGACTACAAGCACCGATCCCAAACATAGCCACACGCCAATCGACAAAATTCACCCCAGCCAAACTTTTACACAACCCACCCACACACTTCCACACACCGTATGCATAGTTACAATCCCACATAACATGCCTCACAGTCTCGCAACCACCACATCCCACTCTTGGACAAACATCCGTTCTAATCAACTCTCTTCGCTTCTGCACATGTCTCACAGGTAAAATATTTTGTAAACACATCCATACCACATCCTTCTGCTTATTTGACATCTCAAACGTATCTAACTTCTTCCAAGCATCTGAAACCTCATTCCCTCTCAGTCCAACTATATTACACTCTACCTCATTCGCACTGACTCTTTTTTGCCACCGTCTTAGATTCCCTAAAATCATTCATCGGCACACTCAACAAATCATGCTTCCTCACAAACTTTTCAATCACCTCATACAAATTTGGGCACTTAAAAGCCACAGGGACGCTCGCATCTCTCTTCCTCCAACATATACCGTACAGCATCCACCCAGCAGAGTATTTTGCCATATATGCTCCTTTATTCTTTTTACCTAACAAAATAACCACCGTTTTAATATAATTGAGACCTAAAAAAATCTCAATATTGGGGAAGGCCAAACCTCCATGCTGACAAGCTTTATAAAGGCTCTCCCACTTCAGCTTTTCCATCTTGCTACCCCATAGGAAAGTAAAAACCATCTTCTCTACTCTTTTAATTTTCCTGAAATCAGAAGGAAAATCCATCGCCACATAAAGCAAGATGGGGAGAATCACTGCCTTAATAATTAATACTTTACTCCGCAAAGTCAAATCTCTCATATGCCAAAAATTCAATTTTCGCTCGACACGCATACCACACTCTTCCCAACTCTCCTTACCTTTTAAGTCATCATTAAATAAAACACCCAAAATCTTAATCACACCTTCTTCACATTTTACACCATCCATACAAATACTATTATCCCCAAAGCATTTAAAACTACATTTATTCCAATTTACTCTAAATCCAGACGCTTCACAGAAGAAATCCAAAAGCAATTTAACTCTACTTAAGGAAGCCATACTCCCACTCACAACCACAACATCATCCATATAACCAAGCACTTTCACATGTTTACCACCACTCCCAGGCACTAACAATCCTCTCATCATTTTCTTCCGTCTTATCAAACAGAGCAAAGGTTCAGTTACACATATGAACAAAACAGGGGACATTGGACATCCCTGCCTTACCCCTGACCTAATCTCAACTTTCTCACACAACCAACCATTAACTAGAAAACTCACTAGACACACAATCATACAACGACCTTACACTATTCACAAATTCCCTAGGAAATCCCAACCTTTCTGAAACTTTAAACAGAAACACGTGAGACACCCTGTCAAAAGCTTTCTCAAAATCAATCGCTAAAACCATACATTTCTGTTTCCTATCCTTACAGTCACCAATCATATCCCTCAACAATAACAAGTAATCACTCATACTTCTCCCCGGCACAGCACATACTTGATCATCATCCACAACACTTCCAACAACAACACGCATACGATTTGCCAGTAACTTACTGTAGACTTTGTAGTCTGAATTCAGCAAAGTTATGGGTCTCCAGTTCTCTAAACGCTTCCTTTCACCTTTTTTATATACAAGAACAACCACCCCACCTTTCATAGATTCACACAATCTACCATTCTCCCACATATACTTTCATACTTCAGTCAAATCAGTACCCAAAATCTCCCATGCTTTCACATATAATTCTACAGGTATTCCATCCTTCCCAGGGGTCTTATTCTTCTTTGCACTCCATACCACATTCTGAACCTCATCCATAATGACTTCATCACACAAAATGTCACGCTCTTCAGAACCGAGCTTCCTCTCCACACTACTCAATACCTCCGACACAAGCCCAGAGTCAATCCATTTCTCATCATACAACTTACTATAAAAACTATTCACTTCTTTCAACACATCCTCACCCCTACAATCAGTTCCACTCTCATCCACAATCACAGTCATATCAGTCTTCCTACCACTCATCTTCTTGAAAAAAAAACCTTGTACATTTTTCATTTTCCTCAAAATGCTCGATTTTGGTGCGAAAAATAATTTCTTTCCCTCTCTCATCAAACATACACTTTAGCTCATTCTTAGTATCTATAAGCTGATCAGATAAATCCATACCACTTGCAATACACTTTCTCAACCACTCAATCCGCCTGTTAAGGTCATTAAACCTATTCCGATATCTGGCAGCTTTTCTATAGCCCCACTTTTTGTAAAAAGATTTAAATTGCACTTTCACCCAATCCCACCAATCAAGCACACATTCAAAATCCTTCTTACGCATTCTCCATCTCCCATACTTTTTTTTAAACTCACTCATTACCTCCACATCCTCTAACAACCTTACATTCAACTTCCATACCTCACCCCCATACACTTGGTCACCATTTGCCCTGAAACCACCCCTTAAACATTCGTGATCTGAAAAAGAAACCTTATGTTGAGCAAAATTTAAACACACCATACTTTTAGAAAATAACATCAAATCAATTCTTGATTCAATCTCACCACGGTCAGCATGATATGTCGGCGGTGGTGGCATGCCAAACTTAATAATTGCTGCATCTAAGAAAGAAAAATCAGAAATCAAATGGGACAATTTCTTTCCCGTTATATCACAATTAACTTCTGTGACACAATTAATATCACCAATAGAGTTGAGCGATACTTTCCGATATCCTAAAGTATCGGAATCGGAATGGTATCGCCGATATCACTAAAATATCGGCGATACCCGATATCGATACCGGAAGTCCCATGTAAGTCTATGGGAACAAAATATCGAAATTAAAAAAAACCCATTCTTGCCTTGTTGGTTAATTGTACATGAAGGAAAACAAGAAAGAGTAATGTAGAATGTATTGGGGAAGGTTGAGGAGACATTAAAGGCATAGATGTTTAACCCAATCAAATGGAATAGCATAAATATTTTTTTTTTTAAAGATGTTCGGATTGACGAAGAAATTGACAATGTTAACGTTTTTTATATTTTGGCAAATATGTATATTACACAACTTCCATGCTCTTCATCTTCACCTTTTTAACTTTTCACACACTTTCTCCTTCATAATCTTCTGCAGCATCATCTTTTTCATCAAATTATTCTTCATCTTCACCTTCTTTATCTTCTTCTTAAACTTCTTGCTATTCATCTTTGTTAACATTACTCATATTCGTCTTATTAAACTATTATTCTTATTCATATTCTGCTTCATCTTCTTCATCATATTCTTATTTGTGACAGAGAATCCTGTACTTGTAATCTGTCAAAGTATGAATTTTTCATCCTTCCGTTCTTGCTGTCACAAAAGATTTAAATTACAACAGTATTTGTCCGTGTTCAGTTTAGCCTGCAGCAGCAGGCATTTTCCAGGGGCACCACGAGGAGGAACGGACTCACCCCCATACACTGCTTAGTCTTCTTCTGCTTAGAATTTAGAGCATATATTTTGCTCTTCATTTTGGTCTTATACTTCATGTTCTTCTGCTTTTAGATCTTCTGCTTATTGTTCTTGTGTCTCTTGTTCCGTATCTTGTATTTGTAGCACAATCTTGTACCAGCTGATGTTACTGGGACACGGTTACTAAGTAGGAGGTACCTGTGCTCCAAAGCACTACCAAGGACCAGCAGACGTTGCTGGAACTCGGATACCGAGATGGAGGCACCTAGACCAAAGGCACTGCGGAGAACCAGTTGACGGTACTGGAACCCGGAGGGGCAGCAGAAGGAAAAGAGCCAATGGCACAACCGAGGACCAGCTGACGTTACTGGGACACGGTTACTAAGCAGGAGGTACCTGTGCTCCAAAGCACTACCAAGGACCAGCAGACGTTGCTGGAACTCGGATACCGAGATGGAGGCACCTAGACCAAAGGCACTGCGGAGAACCAGTTGACGGTACTGGAACCCGGAGGGGCAGCAGAAGGAAAAGAGCCAATGGCACAACCGAGGACCAGCTGACGTTACTGGGACACGGTTACTAAGCAGGAGGTACCTGTGCTCCAAAGCACTACCAAGGACCAGCAGACGTTGCTGGAACTCGGATACCGAGATGGAGGCACCTAGACCAAAGGCACTGCGGAGAACCAGTTGACGGTACTGGAACCCGGAGGGGCAGCAGAAGGAAAAGAGCCAATGGCACAACCGAGGACCAGCTGACGTTACTGGGACACGGTTACTAAGCAGGAGGTACCTGTGCTCCAAAGCACTACCAAGGACCAGCAGACGTTGCTGGAACTCGGATACCGAGATGGAGGCACCTAGACCAAAGGCACTGCGGAGAACCAGTTGACGGTACTGGAACCCGGAGGGCAGCAGAAGGAAAAGAGCCAATGGCACAACCGAGGACCAGCTGACGTTACTGGGACACGGTTACTAAGCAGGAGGTACCTGTGCTCCAAAGCACTACCAAGGACCAGCAGACGTTGCTGGAACTCGGATACCGAGATGGAGGCACCTAGACCAAAGGCACTGCGGAGAACCAGTTGACGGTACTGGAACCCGGAGGGGCAGCAGAAGGAAAAGAGCCAATGGCACAACCGAGGACCAGCTGACGTTACTGGGACACGGTTACTAAGCAGGAGGTACCTGTGCTCCAAAGCACTACCAAGGACCAGCAGACGTTGCTGGAACTCGGATACCGAGATGGAGGCACCTAGGCCAAAGGCACTGCGGAGAACCAGTTGACGGTACTGGAACCCGGACGGGTAGCAGAAGGTACAAGAGCCAATGCAAGTAACGAGGACCAGCTGACTGTGCTGGAACCCGGAGGGGCAGCAGAAGGAAAAGAGCCAATGGCACAACCGAGGACCAGCTGACGTTACTGAACCCCAGTAACACAGGAGCAAGTGTTGACTGTGCTAACAGCACTTCCGAGCAACAACTGGCGGTGTTGGAGCCCAGGGTCAAGGAGGATGTTTAAATACTAGATCAAGTAATTTCCTTGTTACCTGTCAATTTTAAATGTCTATACTTCAAACAAGAGAAAGATAACCTTTACTACCATAAGATGATGATTTCATTTAAACTAATATCTAGATAAATAAAGAATTGACAAACATAAACACATACATTAACATGTTGAACAGCAATGCAAACCACAAAATAAATTAGTTAAGGAATCTGCTATACGGTTGTACATAAAAGCATACAAGTACATATCTGAATCCATTAATGATGGATAAGTAACAGTATGTACACCATTTTTATTGTATAGACAATGAATGTCTGACTTCAAAACATCATCAGCATTACAAGTTATCTGTGACATTACTAAAATGTTACATTTGCTGAATAATGTCACTAAACAGTTTATACAAAATTATACAATTTCCATCATGTAATACTCATAATATGTGGCAATAATCATGTTTATTAACAAACATAACCTTTAAAAAGTGCATAGTGCATAGTGAAAATTGCTATTTATGCCTGACTGTCGACTTGCAAGCATGACAACGGATAGATAAGGTATATATAGATGACACTGCATAGCCACAGATGGTGAATGGCGATGTAATACTGTACCTCAATAAAGTGTGCGTCACTACTACATAATTTTTTTTATATAGCTTTATAAACAGGGTACGTGGATGTATGCTTGCGCCTTTGTTTTGACGCACAGACTGCCTTCCTGCTGAGACGCGTTGGGTAGTGAACAGTTGTGTGCAGTGTTCACTGTAGTCTGAGGTTTTCCTTTTTGGAGTGCAGATCACGCTCCAGTTAGTTCTTCAACCACTGCTGGTTGTAGTCTGCTGAGCGTGTGTCACTGGCACATCCTTGAAATTTTTCTCTAATTGTTGCTGCTCCATTCTATTACAAATAAATAAAATCTATTAGTGTGACGCGCTTCCATCCGTATACAATACATTGGTTGCAAACACTATAGAAGTACACAAAGGGGCCTTTCACACCTACTGAACAGTTGTGTGCAGTGTTCACTGCAGTCTCTGCGGAATAACCACACTTAGGCCTTATAACTTTTCAGACTTTCTTTATCAATCTACCAAGATGAAGAAGGCAGGGAGTAAGGCACGTGGTCGTGGAGTTTCTTCAGGGAGAGGACGTGGGGATTCTGTGGCTGCTGCGGCCCCCAGTGACACAGCATCCACCAGTTTTCCCCGGGCCGTGAGCGTTCCTTTATGCGCACTTTTGTAGGAGCTCGGAGTACCCCCCTGCTGCGGGAAGAACAAATTGAAGCCGTTGTTGGTTTGGATCTCAGCCAATGCATCGACTTCAATTGCTTCCACCTCCTCTCAGGACCACAGCACTGTTGGGCAACCATCTGTCTCTTCACCGCCTGGCAAATTGCCCAGGCAGTCAGAGAGTTCTGTACAGGAGCCAGCTGAGTGTCTGCTTCTGTTCTCAGAATCTATTGGCTTGCAAACAGGGGCCCAGCCAAGCAGCATTCTGTAATGTGAAGAAGAGGGAGTATGCAGTGATGCGCAACAGCTGTGTCTCTCTGAATCTGAAGAGGCGGGTGAGACAGTGCCGATGGTCAGCACACCGCAGAACGCATCTGATGATGATGATGAGACCCAGGTGCCAGTTTCTGTTGAGCATGGTGCTGGCCAGACCACCCAACAGCAGGTGTTGGAAGAGGGTAGTGGAGATGATGAGGTCCAATACCCAACATGGCATGAAGAACAGGAAGGTGGTGGGAGCAGCTCAGAGGAATAATAATAATATTTATTTATATAGCGCCATCATATTCCGCAGCGCTTTACAGTTTAGCAGTTTCAGAACACAAGTCATAAGTAACAACGTTAACAATACAATAATTTAAGCTAAATAAGTCGCCCCTGCTCGTGACAGCTTACAATGTACAATGAGATGGGGGAGATACAAAGTATAGGTGTTTATATACAATGGTGCATTTACAATGATGTTCCAGCCATCTTAAGGGACTGAGGGATGGAGATAGTGAATGGGCTAGAGACACACACACACTTACACAGAATACATAGAATGACTTTGATTAGTGAATGTGATAGGCCGCTCTGAACAAATGTGTTTTGAGGGAGCGCCTGAAACCATGCAAATTGTGGATAGTCCTAATTTCTTGGGGTACAGCATTCCAGAGGATTGGCGTAGAGCAGGAGAAGTCTTGGAGTCGGGAGTGGGAGGTACGTATTAGTGCAGAGGTTAGTCGAAAGTCGTTTGCAGAGCGCAGCAGTCGGTTAGGCCGATAGATAGAAATGAGGGAGGAGATGTAGGAGGGGTGCTGCACTGTGGAGAGCTTTGTGGGTGAGAACCAGTACTTTGGTTGAAAGCTGGGAGAGGCCTAGAGAAATGGTTAGTGATAGAAGGAAGATAGAGGAAGACATTGCCCCAACGGTACAAACAGGAGGGAGAGTTAGGCTGCAGACTCGGTTGCCTGTAGCCTCCAGTTTGGCACCTGTTCGGAGCAGTTGTCTTCCAAAAGTCAAAACGTGCGCTCCCAGGACTTGCACTGCGTGGTCCTTTTTTCACACACTTGCACATGATATTTGCTATGTGAAATGCAAGCTGTGTAATCAAAAATTAAAAATAGCTAAAAGTGTCAGTCACCTCAATACCACAAATATGTGGAAACATGTGCGGACAAAGCACGTAGTTGAGTTACAAAGACACACTGGAGATGTAGGCCAACCTACAGCAGCACCTACATCTTCAGGTTGTGTTGAAGCCTCTTCATCGAGCTCACACACAGCTGGTTATGCTTCCTCACAGGATCGCCATGGAAGAACCTCGGCCACTGTTGTCCAGAGACAAACTGTTATTCCACACACAGCAGCAAGTTCCCTGTCATCCTCACACTCCCAGGCCACAAAACAGCCAGCGGTAGCACAGGCATGGGATAAAACACGGCCATACTCCGCAAACCATGCACGAGCACAGGCTCTGAATGCTGGCATTGCAAAACTCCTGTCCCTTGAAATGCTGTGATTCAGGCTGGTGGAGACAGACAGTTTCCGTAACTGAATATCATTGTCAATCCCACAATACAATGTGCCAAGCCGATTTCATTTCAGCAGGCAAGCCGTCCCTGGTCTGCAAAAGCATGTTGAGGGAAAAATTAAACATGCGCTACTAAAAGCCCTCAGTAGCAAGGTCCACCTGACCACCGATGCGTGGACCAGTACCCATTGTTATGATCTGCTACAACCAGTAAGGAAAGAAGGGAATTCTGTCCCTACAATACAACTAAGCTGAATCCCTACGATGTAACGGGGAACCTGATCCTGCGACCAGACCCGCTAAAGTCCTCATCTAGTGTGAACGAAGACCTATAGTTGCGAGGGAGTAATCCCTACAAGATCTAGGGACTGGGAGAAAAGGTGGACACCTCCTAACATAAATTGTAGCATGGATAATTAAACAGAAAAATAAATACTTTGTGATCCTAACATCAAGCAAAACTCACAGATTAAGGCACCTAAGCACCCGGCTAGCTTAACAGTAGATAATACAATGAAGTCAAGCAAAGCCAGAAGGGCGGAGCCAGACTAAATAGGGAAAAAAGGTCATGTGACCAGCAAACTGAAACAAAACCTAACAAGAGGGTTCTAACACCCATGGCCAGGGACAATACCTTTCCCTCACTGCCCATTGGGTCAATGTTGTGCAGCCGGGTACTGATCTTGCGAGTGGCGCTGTACTGTGTTCTGCCAACTCCAAGGATTGCAGGAATCAAGTCTGTACACATTGATTCCTCCTCCTATTCCAGTTCCTCAGAATCATCGCTGCAGGAGCCGTCACGGTCTACCTCCACATGGACCCGTGAACGTTTACCTGTTGCGACCGATATGAGCACAGCCGTGTCCAAATGTCAACAGGCCATCCTGAAATTAATTTCCATGGGGAATCTTAGCCACACAGCGCAGGAGCTCTGTAATGCCATAAAGCAGGAGAGCGACGTGTGGTTTTTGGAAGAGAATCTACAGGCAGGCTTGGTAGTGTGTGACAATGGCCGAAATCTGGTGTCAGCTCTGGGCCTTGGCAACCTCACTCACATACCATGTCTGTCATATGTGCTCAACTTGGTCGTGCATAGTTTTTTGAGGGACTATCCGGATCTTGATGCACTGCTGCACAAGGTCCGCCTAGAGTGCGCTCACTTGCGACGTTCCAGCATGGCCAGATCGCTGATTGCAGCTCTGCAACGCAGATTTCACCTTCATGAACATCGCATTATATGTGACGTACCCACCAGGTGGAATTCCTCGTTACATATGTTGGAGCGGTTGTGTGAGCAGCAGCCAACAGTAATGGAGTATCAGCTGCATCAGGCGCAGTCAACTCGCAATTTGCGGCGTTCACACTTCACCACTACTGAGTGGGCCTCTATAATAAGAATAATAATATTATTTATTTATATAGCGCCATAATATTCCGCAGTGCTTTACAGTTTAACAGTTTCAAAACACGAGTCATAAGTAACAACGTTAACAATACAATAATTAAAGCAAAATCAGCCGCCCCTGCTGGTGAAAGCTTACAATCTACAATGAGGTGTGGGAGATACAAAGTACAGGTGTTTATATACAATGGTGTTTTTACAATGATGGTCCAGCCATTTTAAGGAAGTGAGGGATGCATGGAGATAGTGAATGGGCTACACACACAGAATTACACATAAGGTACTGCCACACTAAGCAATCCCGCTAGCGATCTCGTTAGCGTTGCATACTAATGAGATCGCTAGCGGGATCGTTTCTATATCGCTAAATGCGGCCACATTTAGCGATATAGTTAACGACGCTATCGCCGTTAGCGATCTTCTTAACGACTTTAGCGGTACAAAAGTACCGCTAAATCGCTAAGAAAAGGTGCCACACAGCGATAAGATACTTACCCAGCGGGAGCGCCAGCGATGAAATAGGGTCCGGAACGATTCCAGCGACGAGCGAGATCACAGCAGGAAGCTCGTCGCTGGAAGCTGCCGCACTGAACAATATCGCTAACGGGATCGCTAAATAGTGACGTTTTTTAGCGATCTCGTTAGCGATATTGTTTAGTGTGGCATACCCTATAGAATGACTTTGATTAGTGAATGTGATAGGCCACTGTGAACAAATGTGTTTTGAGGGAGCGCCTGAAACCATCCAAATTGCGGATAGTCCTAATTTCTTGGGGTAGAGCATTCCAGAGGATTGGCGCAGCGCGGGTGAAGTCTTGGAGTTGGGAGTGGGAGGTACGGATTAGTGCAGAGGTTAGTCGAAGGTCGTTTGCAGAGTGCAGCAGTCGGTTAGGCCGATAAATATAAATAAGGGAGGAGATGTAGGGGGGTGCTGCGCTGTGGAGAGCTATGTTGGTGAGAACCAGTAATTAGAATTGGATCCTATAATGAATGGGCAGCCACTGCCAGTGTAATGAGTGGCGAATAACTCTATGAAGGATATCTGCCACGTTTTGCGTGCGTTTGATGAGTCAACGCGGATGGCGAGTGCAGATGATGCACTAGTCAGCCTGACTGTCCCCCTTATCTGCCTGCTTCAAAAAACACTGCAAGCACTAAGGCATGAGGTTTTGGAAGAGGTGGAGGATGAGGAGTCACAAATTCCATCACCTTCTGGACAGTCAGCGCAACGTGGTTCCTCACAAAGGGCTGGAGGACTTTCAAAGTACCATGCTGTATCAACAATTGAACCTCCAGAGTCGCTGTCTATATTTTCATAACCATTACAAACTTTTAATGTATTTACAAAGCACATAATGTACATTTTTTGTCTATCCTTTTGTAATGCTATTGTGTTTCCATAAACTGATGTTACAGAATTATGATACAAAGTTTTTAAATTTTGAGTTTTAAATTTTGTAAATTTATATGTATTTGAAGGACTTTGTGAGGAGGATGAGGAGGAGTCAATGGAGGAGGAAGACATCGCTCCAGAGGGAGGTAGACAATGCTCTAGTCAGTATGTAGACCAAGGGTGGGGTGATGCACAGCAGGCGGAGATGACGCCTCTTGCAGGGGACAACGTTTCTTGGCCAGTTGGGAGTCTGCAGCACATGGTTGATTTCATGCTGCAGTGGCTGAGAAACGACCGCCGCATCGAACACATTCACACCACGTCTGATTATTGGGTGTACACCCTCCTAGACCCTCGCTACCGGGACAACTTACAAAGCCTCATCATCACACCGTTGAACCGGGAGCGTAAAATGCGGAAGTACCAAGACACACTGGTGCAATCCATAATGTTCTCCATTCCAGCCGAGAGCACTGCTGCTGCTACTGATTTACAAAGCAGCTCTGTGCGTCGAGGCAGTGGAGACAGCTCTGCAACAAGAGGGAGCACAAGCAGCGCCTCTGCACAGGGCAAGAACAGTATGTTCCAAATGTGTCGAAGTTTTGTGGCAGCGCCACCAATGTCTACACCATCCGAGACGGCTCCAGTCAGCAGGAGGCAACATTTCCGTAAGATGGTGACAGACTACATGTCTTGCCCTCTCAGTGTACTCCCAGATGGCTCTTCCCCATTCAAGTTTTGTGTCTCTAAGCTGGATACATGGCCAGAGCTTAGCCAGTATGCATTGGAGGTGCTGGCTTGATCTGCTGGCAGTGTATTATCGGAGCGCGTCTTTACTGCTGCAGGTGGTGTACTAACAGACCGTTGCATGCGACTATCCTACGATAATGTAGAACGGCTTACTTTTCTGAAAATGAACTAGGCATGGATCTCGCCTGAATTTGCCTGTCCGGTTTCAGATTAACTAACTGGTTGACAACGTTTTCCATGTCTCCTGTTATGTTCATCTTTCTACCACCTGAGCTATACTCCCTGGGCTACAACACTGCCAGTTGCTGCTCAGAAGTGTCGTGTCCACAGACCAATACACAAGCTATAGTGATAGTGGGGTTCAGTAACGCCTGCTGTTCCCCTGCTGTGTGTCCGGCAAAAATTACTGCTACCTAGCTACACATGTTTAAAAAAACATGACATGTTAAAGTGGCTAGTGCTACACATAGATATCAGGCTACACCCTTATTTCTAAGCTGTAAACAAGTGAAACGTCAAATTTAAAACCATTCAATGATTAGTGTTGGTAACAAATCTGTAACTAAATAATTGTGACATATTATGGCAGATATCCACATGTCTAACACAAATGCTAACACAAAAGCATACTTATGCTATAGGGTACTGATGGTGAACCTTCTCACTCCATAACTTTGACCAATCCAACTCACATCATGCCTCAAATGCTGCAATGTTGGAAGTGCATAATGTGGGTTGAACTTTGACAACAGCTGCAGTGCGAAGGTTATCCTTCTGTGTTCTTGGCTTTTAAATAAAAGCATACAAGTAAATATAATAATACATTGTTGATTAAGGGACATGATGTACACCTGTAATATTGTGCAAACAATGGATGTAGGACTATTCCTCTTCAACATTACTTATATTTGTGTCATTTGAAAAAATACATATTTTAGTTAAAAATTAAAAACCCATGTTCAGTAGCTGTGAAAGGCCCGTTTCTGTACTTCTATAGTGTTTGCAACCAATGTATTGTATACGGATGGAAGCGCGTCACACTAATAGATTAGATTTATTTTAAATGGAATGTAGCAGAACCAATTGGAGATAAATGAAAAGGATGAGCCACTGAGACACGCTCAGCAGAGTACAAGCAGCAGTGCTTGAACATGTAACTGGAGCGTGATCTGCACTAAAAAAAGTAAAAAACACAGACTGAAGTGAACACTGAAACACAACTGTCCACAATCTGTGAAAAGCTCCTTTCTGTACTTCTATAGTGTTTGCAACCAATGTATTGTATACGGATGGAAGCGCGTCACACTAATAGATTAGATTTATTTTAAATGGAATGTAGCAGAACCAATTGGAGATAAATGAAAAGGATGAGCCACTGAGACACGCTCAGCAGAGTACAAGCAGCAGTGCTTGAACATGTAACTGGAGCTTGATCTGCACTCAAAAAAGTAAAAAACACAGACTGAAGTGAACACTGAAACACAACTGTCCACAATCTGTGAAAAGCTCCTTTCTGTACTTCTATAGTGTTTGCAACCAATGTATTGTATACGGATGGAAGCGCGTCACACTAATAGATTAGATTTATTTTAAATGGAATGTAGCAGAACCAATTGGAGATAAATGAAAAGGATGAGCCACTGAGACACGCTCAGCAGAGTACAAGCAGCAGTGCTTGAACATGTAACTGGAGCGTGATCTGCACTCAAAAAAGTAAAAAACACAGACTGAAGTGAACACTGAAACACAACTGTCCACAATCTGTGAAAAGCTCCTTTCTGTACTTCTATAGTGTTTGCAACCAATGTATTGTATACGGATGGAAGCGCGTCACACTAATAGATTAGATTTATTTTAAATGGAATGAAAGCAAACCAATTGGAGATAAATGAAAAGGATGAGCCACTGAGACAACGCTCAGCAGAGTACAAGCAGCAGTGCTTGAACATGTAACTGGAGCGTGATCTGCACTCAAAAAAGTAAAAAACACAGACTGAAGTGAACACTGAAACACAACTGTCCACAATCTGTGAAAAGCTCCTTTCTGTACTTCTATAGTGTTTGCAACCAATGTATTGTATACGGATGGAAGCGCGTCACACTAATAGATTAGATTTATTTTAAATGGAATGTAGCAGAACCAATTGGAGATAAATGAAAAGGATGAGCCACTGAGACACGCTCAGCAGAGTACAAGCAGCAGTGCTTGAACATGTAACTGGAGCTTGATCTGCACTCAAAAAAGTAAAAAACACAGACTGAAGTGAACACTGAAACACAACTGTCCACAATCTGTGAAAAGCTCCTTTCTGTACTTCTATAGTGTTTGCAACCAATGTATTGTATACGGATGGAAGCGCGTCACACTAATAGATTAGATTTATTTTAAATGGAATGTAGCAGAACCAATTGGAGATAAATGAAAAGGATGAGCCACTGAGACACGCTCAGCAGAGTACAAGCAGCAGTGCTTGAACATGTAACTGGAGCGTGATCTGCACTCAAAAAAGTAAAAAACACAGACTGAAGTGAACACTGAAACACAACTGTCCACAATCTGTGAAAAGCTCCTTTCTGTACTTCTATAGTGTTTGCAACCAATGTATTGTATACGGATGGAAGCGCGTCACACTAATAGATTAGATTTATTTTAAATGGAATGTAGCAGAACCAATTGGAGATAAATGAAAAGGATGAGCCACTGAGACACGCTCAGCAGAGTACAAGCAGCAGTGCTTGAACATGTAACTGGAGCGTGATCTGCACTCAAAAAAGTAAAAAACACAGACTGAAGTGAACACTGAAACACAACTGTCCACAATCTGTGAAAAGCTCCTTTCTGTACTTCTATAGTGTTTGCAACCAATGTATTGTATACGGATGGAAGCACGTCACACTAATAGATTTGATTTTTTTCTAATATAATGGAGCTGCACCAATTCCACTAAATAAAATAAAAAAAAATAAAAAAAAAGTGACACGTGCAGATGCCTACAAACAGCGGTGGATGCAGAGCAAACTGCAGCGTCACCTGCACTGTCACACACACACCTTGCACAGAGCTGTTAAAACAACACTGGCAAAATGAAGCTTTACACAGCGGTTGGTAAACTAGCCTGCCTCAAGCACAGTAGTACACAAAATCGCAATATCTAACTGTCCCTCAGAGTCAGCACAGCAGCGTTCTGTCCCTAACTGAGTTCACAGCACAGTGACGCTAAAATGGCTGCGGCGCCTTTTATAGTGCATTCTGACATCATTTCAGCAGCCAATCACAGCCATGCCATTAGTTAAGATGACCGCATCATTACAGGATGTGCCCACACTTCGTAGGATTCCTCATTGGCTGACTAAAATCACATTGCCTCTCAAAGAATTATGGGAACTTCCGATTCCGGTATACGATATGGAAAAAGTATCGGAATTAAGTATCGGAATTCCGATAACGCGAATATCGGCCGATACCCGATACTTGCGGTATCGGAATGCTCAACACTAATCACCAACAAAAATAGAGGGAAAATTTCCTGGAAGAAAATAACTTAATTTTTCAAGTAGAGCAAGCCGCTCCTCTTTTCCCGTAGGGCAATATAAATTAATGATTCTAACCCGCCACCCCCTGTACCTCAAAAACACTATTAAACATCGTCCCACCTCCACCACCGTGTAACTATCTATTACAATTTCTTTATTACCCACTAATATTCCCACCCCATCATTTTTATTAATGCTAGACCCTGACCAAACGTGCTGTCCATAAGGCCAGTCATTATCATTAGGAGCTTCAAGAATCCCACACTCCTGAAGGCAATATACATCTGCTCCCAAATGCTTCAAGTAGTCCAAAACAGTTGCTCTCCTGTTTCTAGACTTAATTTGCCTTACATTTAGGGACACAATGTCCCAACCAGACTGGCAAGACATAATAAACAACATGACCTTCAGTTGAACACCTCCAGCTCAATCATTGTCGTCCATATGGGTAAGCACACCGAAGGAGTTGCTGTCTGCTGCGATGCCAAGATAAGGGGTATCTGGAGAAAACACAGTCTGAGGATACATCCGATCACTTAAAGGACTGACCTCCCCCTCCTCAATGGATGGCGCCTCCCTTCTAGGCTTTTTACAGGAAAACTCTGCAGTATCATCGTCAGAGGACCTAATAGAAGAGAAGTCACCTTGTCCACCAGCCTCGGCTACCTCTAGGTCAGTATCACTTCAGGACAATGCAGGGGTCTTAGGTACGGACACATCCATCTCCCCCTCACCACAGATTCCAGACTGATGAGGGAGGTCCACATCCAATTCCGATAGCTCCATACATGGCGGCGCTGGACCCGGAGTTTCCCCCTGGGCCTGATCATCTTCCTGTAGATCTTCAGTCTCCGGAAGCTCTGTCACTTCACCAAGATCTGTGACTTCCACCTGTGGAACAACATCAACAGCCGGGACAGCAGGCCTACTTTGGGACACTTCAGAGAAGGACCTAGGTCTAACTCTGGCCTTACAGTCCTGTAAAGCATGTCCCTCCATCCCACATGCATCACATACCACCAGGTTGACACAGTCCTTCGCCAAATGTCTGGTTCTGTTGCACTTTCTGCAGGTCGGCAGCTCACTGCATTACTCCTGGACATGGCCAAACTTGTTGCATCTCCGGCAGTATAACGGTGCCTCAGGAAAAAACAAAAAGCCAGAATCTCTCCCAATTGTAAAGTTTAAGGGGGATAATGAATGCCCCCGGACCGCAAGGGTCATTCCCAAACCTCACAAAGAATTTATATTTCCCAGTCCATAGACCTTCTTCATTTAAAACTTTATGGGAAAATTGCACATAATACAATGTCTCCTCAGAAATGCAGTGATACTATCCAAAGGGACAAATGGATTGTGCATAAAGACAACCAGAGGAATATCCCCCTTAGAGTACAGCACAGTGAACTTAAGTACATCCATCTGAGGGTGATCCGAGAGGGCTTTCAAAGCTTTAAAAAGGTTCTGGCAAGCAGACATGGAGGAAAAGACAAGCACATACCTCCGCAAGTTCCTGAGTTCCTGTAGGCAGATGATCTCAGACTTCGGGATCCTCAAAATATCGTAGAAGATGGCATTTACCAAATAGGAAAGCGAAAAATGGTCCTTCTTCTCCTCAGAGACTTCGATGCGGAAACCATTCTTGACCCGGGCATCCCCGGTCCCAGCAAAAAGAAGCTTGACTCCCATAGTCACGCTCCAGGGATCGCCTTCCCGTTTCTTCCTCGCTATTCTCCTATAGCAGCATCTGGCTTAAGCCACCGAAGTGTCAATGCGAGAAGGCCGAGGGAAAGCACTCAAAGAACCACCTGGTCAAGACACTAGATCTTAGCCAAATGGCCGAGAAGCGATGAACTGAAATGCGTGGGCACGTGGGACGCCCCATGGCCTAACACAGACATCCCTTGTGGAGATAGATGGCTGGTTTTTGCAGAAGTTGACGCGTTTTGAATTTGCATGACTCCGCCTATTTTAATAAACAAATCCTGGAAACATGATGTGTTGGGAGCCGTAAGGACAGAGAGGGAAATACTGGTGTAGTTGGATGTTCTTGCCCTCAAGACTCTTAGGATCTGAACATGAAGGCCTCTGTAGTGGCCCTGTGCCCATTGACCCCTGGAATGCAAACCATCAGGGAAGTGTCAACGCCGCCGCATAGTTAAATATGTGATAGGTGCCCTATCTGTGGACCATAGTATGAAATGGATTTTGACAACAGCACAAAAGAGAAGAGCAAAAAGCATTCAAATCATGCTTGGAGGACACAATGTGGAGTGATTTCAATTCAATCTGTTTTTGGAACCGGATCAGGGAAGTGCACCTTTCCCAAAAGTACTGCAATACTGGGTTGATGCTTGGAGAGGACAGAGCGAGCTCTTTTTCCATCTCCCTGTTCTAAAAATTCATTTAATATATGGTCCCCAGTTAGGGGACGTATCAGATATTAAACTGATAAGAACAGATTTTTTTTGATTGAATAAATTCTTTTATTATCATGCATTCCAAAAATAAGTTAACAATAGTGTACTGAGCCGCAGCCCAGTACACAAATAATTCCACATCGTTTATACAAAGCATAAGAATACGGCGCACTACCTATACATCAGACTCCTATGCTACCCAAGAAATATTCAAGCTGAAAAATAAAATCATGTTAATCAAAACAGTACGACGACCTGTGATAAGGGAAGGGGGTTGGAAAGAGGGGGTAGGGAGGGGGAGATCACAGGCCCGAAGCTTTATTTAAAGACAAGACACATAAGTGGAAAAAGGGGGGGAGGAAAAGGGGTTTAGTCCTCGTCCTCATCCTCCGGACCGCCGACGATGGAGTAGTCTCTGAGCAGGCTGTGGATCAGCCTGCGGCAGTCCTGGATGGACATCCTCTCCCTCCTCAAGATGAGCTGGTTCCTGGCGACCCAGATAGCTTCTTTGTAGCAGCTCATAAGGCGCCAAGCCTCCTGGATGGCTCCGACGGTATGAACCCTAGGGAAGAGTCCGTAAAGCACAGAATGGTGCGATAGGCTTTCTCTGGGGACAGAGTTCCTCAGGTCATCCTCTAGGGCAGTCAATAGGCGCTGTGCAAACCGGCAGTCCCAAAAAGTGTGCAAAGATATTTCCTCCACGAATGGGCACCTTGGGCAGTACCGGGTGTTACACAGGTTCCGGGCATGCATGAATGACCGGACGGGCAGTCCGCCTGAATCGCCATCCACGACAAGTCCTTGTGCCCGTTGGTCAGCCTGTCGGATGACACATTTGTCCATACAGTGTCCAGAGTGTCCTGATGAAGTCCTGTGATGTTCTCCATGTCGTCCTTGGCTCTGATCAGTTTGTGGATGTTTTTTGGCTTCCACAAGTCGGGCTTCAGTTCCTCCAGTTGGTGTTCCCCCACAAACCGAACAACGTCTCCGTAGAACCATGGCGTCATCCAGTTGTAGGGGTAGGAGATGTCCCACTTGTCCCAGCTGAGTCGCCTCCAAAGAGGGAGCAGGAAGAAGCGAGACATGGACCTGCCCGCGGAGCCTCTCTTGACTTGCAAAGTCCGGCGGACACAATCACACACAAAGGAGGACCACAGGAGGGTGGGGATATCGGGAACGCCCTTCCCACCCTTGCGAGGCTCCTTGTACATGACAGTCCGCTTGACTCTGTCCATCTTGGATCCCCAGACAAAGTGAAACACTGTCCTGGTAATGGCCCTGTACACGGTGACATGGGGGCCAGGCCTAGGCTGTGTACTGCAGCACGGGTAGTACTTCATTACGCAGGACAAGCGCCTTACCCTCACAAGTGAGGCGTCTGAGGTTCCAGAGGCCAATACGTTGTTTAACCTTGGCCAAGCATTCTTACCAAGACTTGAGGGCCGCTCCTTCCTTCCCGAACCAGACTCCAAGAAGTTTGATGAAATCCGGCTGGATGTTGAAGGGGGCGGAGGAGGCCAGTTGCCAATCCCCGAAGAGCATGGCTTCCGACTTCCCGCAGTTGACTTTGGCCCCTGAAGTTTGACTGAACATCTCACACGTCTGGATGAGGGCGTCGACTGAGCCACGGTCGGCGCAGAAGACGGTGATGTCATCCATGTAGAGCGAGCACTTGACCTCGTGTCGTTCTGGACCTGGTGCTGTAATCCCCCTGATCTCTCCATTCTGCCGGATAGCCTCTGCAAAGGGTTCTATAACACAAACAAAAAGAAGAGGTGACAGAAGGCAGCCTTGTCTGACCCAGAGAGGACAGGAAAGGGGTCAGTCTTCCAGCCGTTCACCAACACCAAGCTGTGGATATCAAATTACATTAGATGGACATATGAACAGAACCTGTTACCCAGACCTAACCGGTGCAGAGCTTTGCCCATGAACTCATGGGAGACCCGATCGAAGGCCTTTTCCTGGTCCAAGGAGACTAGGGCCGCATATGCATGGCGGACCTTGATGTACTCGACTGTGTCCCGCACGAGAGCAAGGCTGTCTGCAATGCGACGTCCGGGGATGCCGCAGGTCTGGTCCGGGTGGATGATTCATCTGATGACCGTCTTCAGTCTTGTCGCCATCGTCTTGGCCAGGATCTTGTAGTCCACGTTGAGCAGAGTGATGGGACGCCAATTCTTCAGGTCGCACCTTTCTCCTTTCCGCTTGTACAGGATCATGACCATTCCTTC
Source organism: Oophaga sylvatica (assembly GCA_033576555.1). NCBI lineage: Eukaryota > Metazoa > Chordata > Amphibia > Anura > Dendrobatidae > Oophaga > Oophaga sylvatica. The sequence continues at coordinate 119,053 of JARQOD010000453.1, read as the reverse complement.
CCTCAATGACGGAGGCATTCTACACTCCACCACTATCTCCTCATACAGTTCCGACAGGTCCGGTCAGATGAGGTCTCCCAGCGCTACATAGAGCTCTGCTGGAAGTCCGTCACTGCCCGGGGTCCTGCCGGTCCTAAAGGATTTAGCGGCAGAGAGCAATTCGCCCACCGTCAGAGGTTTGTCCATGGCTGCCGCGCCTGCAGGGTCAAGGTGGTTAGTGATACCTGACAGGAACTTATCGGTGGCATCGGAGTCAGTGGTCTTGTGGGAGTAGAGATCGCTGTAGAAATCACTGACGACCCTCATCACGTCCTCCTTCCCACTTCGTATGTTTCCTCTCTCATCTCGCAGCTCATTCAGGGGCGTGTGGCCGGCATGGAGTTTCTGAAAAAGAACGAGTTACATTTCTCACCCTTCTCCAGGTTCTCCACCTTGGAGCGGAAGATGATTCGCTTGGACTCTTCCTCAAAGTGCCTTTTCAGGCCCCTCTTGGCCTCCTCCAGCTCCTCCCTCATGTCCCAGCTGCAGTGAAGAAGGTCCTGCAGTGAACGCAGCTGTCGCTGCAGTCCTCTGAAGTCCCTCTTCTTCTCACACACCTGTTGTCGACTCTTTGCCTGAAAGAAACAGCGAAACTCGAGTTTAACATATTCCTACCAGTCACAAACATTTCGGAAGCTGCCTTTGTAGGACCTCCACGTTATGTAGGCGGCTCTGAGTTACTCCATGACATCATTCTGAGCCAGTAGAGCGCAATTCAGCTTCCAGGAGCCAGGGCCAGATGGAAAGCCATGGCCGAGGACGCCCTGCAAGTGAATGGCTCTATAGTCCGAGTAGAAGCAGGGGACCATAGAGTGCCTACTCTGCCTGACTGCTCGAGAGGTAAACACAAAGTCGATCCTTGAACAGAACGAGCCATCGGGGCGGCTCCACGAGTAGTTTGCAGAGCCTCTCCCCATAGAACCCACCACGTCCTCAAGACAGGCCGCGGTCACCATCTCGATGAGCAGCTTGGACGTGACGTCCAATTTGGCAGACGTGCAGGAACTACGACCATCCTCCTCGATGGGGCAGTTGAAATCCCCGGACATCACCACGATCCTGGTGGTGGCAAGCTGAAGCCGCAGGGTCTGGAAAAGCTCCAAGCGCTCATTCTTCAGGGAGGATGCATACACGTTGATGAACCTGACAGGTTCACCCGCCCAGTTGCCATCTACGACAAGAAGCCTGCTGCAGACGAGCTCCTGGACTGAGTCAGGCGTGAAAGCGCCCCCTCTGATAAGGATGGCGACCCCTGCAGACTTGCAGTCACCTCCTCCGGACCAGTAGGATGGACCATTGGGCCACTCCCTTGCCAGATGTTTGACGGACCTAGAGGAGGGAAGGGAACATTCCTGTAAAATATAGACATCACACAACTGGACTGTAAGAAAAGCGTAAACAGTCTGACGTCTGAACTTGTCCTTGATGCTTCTAACATTAATGGAAAATAAATTAATATTAGCCATCATTTAGGGGAAAAGAAAAAGTTATTGCAGACGATACACCTTAGCTACCACTCCGGTCAGGTGGGTCCTCCTCTTTAGCCTCTGCCGGTGATGGAATCTCCAGCAGGCCCTGTTCTTCCATCTGATCGAGCAGTGTGGCTTCTAATTCGGCGACCACCCCCTCCTCCTCCTCTGGGTCAGCAACCAGGTTTTCAACCATGTGCTCCATCTCCTCTGGCTCGGGAAGGATGTCTTCCTCCTCGTCCTCATAACTGATTAACTTCTTTTTGGGGGTTTCAACAGTGGGGCTGACCTCCAAATTCCTTTTTCCCCGGGTTGGACTTAGAGAGCCAAGAGGGGAAATTTCTCCTCGTAGGAGGTTGAAGAGGCTGGAGAGAAGGTTAGTTCCACCTCAACCATGGTCTGGGGGGGTAGAGTGGCTGCTGGGGCAGGGGAGAGGACACCAGCTGAGTAGGAAAGGAGGTGGAAGTGGAGTCCTCAGTAGGGGAGGCCAGGGTGGGGGGTTGGAAAGGGATGACAGGTGGGGGATTAGGAGAGGGGCGACAGTTTTCTTACCCTCCTTCGACTTTTTCTTGTCCGTAGGCTTTGGGGCTGCTGGAGCCACTGCTGGGAGTTTGGTTACCGGAACCTTGCCTGTTTTGTCCTTGGTTGTTTGGGCCATTGGTCTCTGGCGCCTTGGTCGTCACGGCCTTGGTCATCGCAGGTTTGGTCGTCGGGGCCCTGGCTCCCGCAGCATGGGTCGTTGCAGCCACCAAAGCCCAGGATCTCTCTCGCTTTGGGCAGTCTTTGTACAGATGAGCTGCCAGTCCGCACAGGTTGCAGGACATCTTCCTCGGACAGTCCTTCAAGCTGTGTCCCGTCACCCGACAATTCCTACAGGCATCCTCCTTACAGTCCTTCATTTCATGCCCCTCCTTGCCGCACCTCATGCAGTTGCGTGGCATGTCCGGGTAGTAAATGAGGCCATAGGAGTTGCCCAGGGAGAATGTTGGGGGCAGGTGCTGAAGTCCATCCGGGTAAGCCGGGTCCCTGTGGAGACTAACAGTCACTGACCACTTACATGTCCAGAAGCCGCAGCCAATCAGGATTTTGGTTGGTTCCCCCACTCCTGAACAGAAGCATCTCAGGAAGGTGCAGATGTCTTTACCTGGGTTATGTGGGTTGTGCATTGAGACGGTAATCCTCCTCTCGCCCCTCTGGATAGGGCAGCTACCTGTGAAGTAAGAGAAGGGAGAATCCGGTCCACCGGCACTTACCATTTCCCAGAATCTCCTGCAGGCATTTACCGTAGCAAAGGTGACGAAGAAGATCCCCGTCAAGAAGGTCTGGACGCTGTAGGTTTCTGACCTGGAGAAGCCTCTATCCAGTAGCATCTTCTGACAGAACACATCCGAGGACATGTCCGGCACCCTCCCATCCACTTCCTTGAGCTTCAGGGCCACAGTCTGCCTCCTCCAGGGCTCCAGGGTTGGAGCTTCCTGGCGAGGCTTCTGGGCTCCCTTCTGCTGATCAGAAGTGAAGGCAGAGTCCCTGGGCGCAGAAGAGGCTTCTGGCTGGGCCTTCCTGGTGGTCCCTTGCTCCAGGCTCTTTTCGGCTTTCTTCCCCGAGCTTGCCATGGTTCCTCCTGGAGCTGGATCTGGAACTCTTTCACGGAAGAGGTGGAGCTGTGCAGATTCTTTTCCCGTCTTCTTCTGGACAAATTCCCCCAAAGGTCTTTGTCTCGCTGGTCTTCTTCCTCGAAGATTCCTCAGGGCAGCTCGATTCTTCTCCGAGTCTTTTCCTGTAGAGCTTTGTCCTCCAGCCAATATCCAATCTCTCCTCCTTTTTCTGATGTCAGCAGGTCTCCGCAGCTCTTCTCCGTCGAGTTCGATCGTCCTCGTCAAGTGTAGATCTTAGCTCTGTGTTCTTGTAAAAACAGATTTTTCTTTTTTTGATTGAATAAACAGAATTTTTTTTTTTTTTCACTCAGATTCCCATTTCAATTGTTTCATGTCTTTCATATTCCATGGAACTTAAGACTAAAAACCAAGAAATCATCATTGTGAAACAAAAGGTAATAGGAACAAATAAAAACATTGAGACCAACATATTACATATTAAGAACCTTATTCCATTCTTTCTGTCTCCATATTTTTTCTGCTTCCTCTATTCCTACATCTTTCCTATCCTTCCAATAATATATATATAGATAACTAAAACCAAGCTGGATACAATCACTAACAGATAACTCGGTTCTTTTGAACAATAAAATATTCCTACATTTCCACAAAGCCATTTTCAGCACAGACAATATTAACCATACAACTTTAAAATCAACATTTCTTATCCCAATCCCATAAAATATTAAGTTGAAATCAAAAGACCTAAGACTACTTAAAACTCCCACCAAAGTACTGATCTTCCTCCACACCTGTTGTGCAAAATCGCAATTCCAAAAAATATGTAAACATGTTTTATCTTCTACACATCATTCCTCGGACATTGAGCATTTCTCACAAGCCCTCTTCTATGATTAAACTCTTTGGTTGGAAGACACTTTTTAATAATACCCCATAACAAATCTTTCTGCTCATTTAATACAAAAGGCACATTAACACTTAGCCATATTTCTTTTGATACTTGGGATGAGAACTGTTCTATTGTAGACGTAACACTTTTGTTCCCTAAAAACCTTAAAATGTTCCTATGGTTAATTAAAATATCTTTTCCCACACTTACTAACATACTCTCTCATTATTCTTTCTAGAATTAAATAATGCTCTGGGGAATCCACCTATAGGGCTTCTTCAGATCCATCACACACCATTTGTATTTCCGAATAAAAAACGCACAATTATATGTCACAATAGCCTTCAAATTTGACTCTCCCCCAACCAGAACATTAAAACACAAAGATAAATATTTACAATATAAGAACCTTCTAATATCTGGGAAATTCTTTCCTCCATCCTCCTTCTTTTTATATAACTCCTCTCTTCTAACTCTTTCCATCTTTGTGCCCCAAAAGAAATTAAAACACTCCTTAATAATCTTCTTCATTACAGAGTCTGGAGGCATAAAAACAACAGCAACATATAAAATCAAGGGTAAAAGAAATTGTCTTATTACTAAAATCTTCCCTTCCATTGACAGGCATCTTAATTTCCACAAGCTAATCTTCTTTCTTACACGCTCCAAAAGTGATTTCCAATTTTTCACACTTCCGCAATTTGATGAAAAAAACACTCCTAAAATGTTTAACTCTGGAACCAATAAAAGCCTACAACACCCATCAATGTTAAAACCTCCAATTAATCAAACCCCTGATTTTTCAAAATTCACCTTAAAACCTGAAGCACTACCAAACCATTCTGCCGTCCTTAAAACTCTGTTAAAACTTCTCATACTCCTCACAAAAATTGTAACATCGTCCATATATGCAACGAGTTTCACAGGCACATTATTATTTCCTGGTAAAAACACACCATCCACCACTTTATCGTTTCTAATAGAACTTAAAAGGGGCTCTATCGCACATATAAATAAAATAGGAGATAGTGGCAACCTTGTTTAACCCCACAAGATATCTTAATATTCCCCGATAAAAACCCGTTTACAGACACCTTACTAAATGACAAGTCATACAAACACTTAATACGGCTAATAAAATCTTCCAGACAACCAATTTTCTTTAAGACCTCAAATAAAAAACAATGCGATACTCTGTCATATGCCTTCTCAAAATCTAGTGAAATTAATGCTAATTCCTGTCTTCGCTCCTTAAAATCCCATATTACATCTCTAACCATTAAAAGCGAGTCCGTAATTTTCCTCCCAGGCACAGCACAGGATTGATCACCACCAATAACCGTAGCAATCACCTTTTTCAACCGATTTGCAAGAACTTTTGCGTAAATTTTATAATCGGTATTAAGGAGAGTTATAGGCCTCCAATTTTTAATCAGACTCTTCTCTCCTTTTTTAAAAAGCAATACAATCAAACCTTCCTCCCACGAACCTGAAATACAACATGAAGACATCACTGTATAAAACAACTCAAAAAGATCTTCTTTTAAAACACTCCAAAAGGTTTTATAAACATCTATAGGCAACCCATCCACACCCGGGGGTTTTGAATTTGCAAAACTTTTAATTGTTTCCCATAACTCATTTTCTGTAAACTCACTAATTAAAAACGTCTTTCCCTCCTCTGAAAAAGAACACTTTAAATTTTTCAGAAAATAATCCCTTAAGGAAACATCACTTTTTTTCTCAGCAAATAAGTCCCTATAAAATTCTTCCACCTTCTTAACCCCTCTCTGACATTAGACGTACTATCCCGTCCATAAAACCCGTGCCATTCTGACCATGGACGGGATAGTACGTCATAGGCGATTAGCTGCGCTCCCGGAGGGAGCGCAGCTAATCGCCGCCGGGTGTCAACTGATTATCACAGCTGACACCCGTGACTGTGTGTCAGGAGTGGTCACGGACCGCTCCCGGCACATTAACCCCTTGCACACCGCGATCAAACATGATCGCGGTGTACTGGGGGCACAGGGAGGATCGCGCAGGCAGGGGGCTCCCTGCGCGCCCCCCTGAGACCCTCAGACCAGCGCGATGTGATCGCGCTGCTCTGAGGGCTTCCTCCCTCCCAGGACCCGGATCCAAGATGGCGCTGGGGTCCTGGAGGGAGGCGGCTTCCTCAGTGCCTGCCGAGAGCAGGCATGAGGAAGCGTCCTGCACTGCCTGTCACATCGCTGGTGTGACAGAGTGCTGTGCACACTGTCACACCAGCGATCTGATGAAATACTGTGATGTCCCACCCTGGGACAAAGTAAAAAAGTAAAAAAAAGTAAAAATAAACATGTGTAAAAAAAAATCCAAAAAAAAAAAAAAAAAAAAAAAATATTCCCCAATAAATTCATTACTTATTGTAAATAAAAAAAATAAAACAATAAAAGTACACATATATGGTATCGCCGCGTCCGTAACGACCCCCCCTATAAAACTGTCCCACTAGTTAACCCCTTTTGTGAACCCCTTAAAAAATAAAAAATAAAAACGAAGCAAAAAATCAGTGCTTTATCATCATACGCTGAACAAAAAGTGGAATAACACGCGATCAAAAAGACGATATAAATAAACATGGTACCGCTGAAAACGTCATCTTGTCCCGCAAAAAACGAGCCGTCACACAGCATCATCAGCAAAAAAATAAAAAAGTTATAGCTCGCAGAATAAAGCGATGCAAAAATAATTATTTTTTATATAAAATTGTTTTTATTCTATAAAAGCGCCAAAACATAAAAAAATTATATAAATGAAGTATCGCCATAATCGTACTGACCCGAAGAATAAAACTGCTTTATCGATTTTACCACACGCGGAACAATAAAAACGCCTCACCCAAAAGAAATTCATGAATTGCTGATTTTTGTTCATTCTAACCTCCCAAAAATCGAAATAAAAAGCGATCAAAAAATGTCACGTGCTCAAAAATGGTACCAATAAAAGCGTCACCTCGTCCCGCAAAAATTAAGACCTCACATGACATTGTGGGCCAAAATATGCAAAAATTATAGCTCTCAAAATGTGGCGATGCAAAAAACTACTTTTTGCAATAAAAAGCGTCTTTTAGCGTGACAGCTGCCAATCATAAAAACCGCTATAAATAGTAAATCAAACCCCCCTTTATCACCCCCTTAGTTAGGGAAAAATAATAAAATAAAAAAAATGTATTTATTTCCATTTTCCCATTAGGGTTAGGGTTAGGGTTTCGGCTAAAGTTAGGGTTAGGGTTGGCGCTAAAGTTAGGATTAGGGTTAGAGTTAGGATTAGGGTTAGGGTTGGGATTAGGGTTGGGACTAGGGTTAGGGGTGTGTTGGGGTTAGGGTTGGAGTTAGAATTGGGGGGTTTCCGCTGTTTAGGCACATCAGGGGCTCTCCAAATGTGACATGGCGTCTGATCTCCATTCCAGCCAATTCTGCGTTGAAAAAGTCAAACGGTGTTCCTTCACTTCTGAGCTCTGCCATGCGTCCAAACAGTAGTTTATCCCCACATATGGGGTATCAGCGTACTCTGGACCCCAAGAGTTATTGTGAAATTTGTCCTATTTCTTCTGTTATCCTTGGGAAAATAAAAAACTGGGGGCGAAAATATTATTTTTGTAAAAAAAATAAGATTTTTTTGTTTTTACGGCTGTACATTATAAACTTCTGTGAAGCACTTGGGGCTTCATAGCGCTCACCACACATCTAAATAAGTTCCTTGTGGGGTCTATTTTCCAAAATGGGGTCACTTGTTGGGGATTTCCACTGTTTAGGCGCATCAGGGGCTCTCCAAATGCGACATGACCCCCCAGACCATTCCATCAAAGTCTGCAATCCAAAACGTCACTACTTCCCTTTCCGAGCCCTGACATGCGCCCATACAGTAGTTTTCTCCCACATATTGGGTATCAGCGTACTCAGGACAAATTGGACAACAACTTTTGGGGTCCAATTTCTCCTGTTGCCCTTGTGAAAATAAAATATTGGGGGCGAAAAAATAATTTTTGTAAAAAAAAAAAGGATTTTTTTATTTTTACGGCTGTGCGTTATAAACTTCTGTGAAGCACTTCGGGGTTCAAAGTGCTCACCACACATCTAGGTAAGTTCCTTGTGAGGTCTATTTTCCAAAATGGGGTCACTTGTGGGGGGTTTCCACTGTTTAGGCGCATCAGGGGCTCTCCAAATGCGACATGACGCCCCCAGACCATTCCATCAAAGTCTGCAATCCAAAACGTCACTACTTCCCTTTCCGAGCCCTGACATGCGCCCATACAGTAGTTTTCTCCCACATATTGGGTATCAGCGTACTCAGGACAAATTGGACAACAACTTTTGGGGTCCAATTTCTCCTGTTACCCTTGTGAAAATAAAATATTGGGGGCGAAAAAATCATTTTTGTAAAAAAAAAAAGGATTTTTTATTTTAAGGCTGTGCGTTATAAACTTCTGTGAAGCACTTCGGGGTTCAAAGTGCTCACCACACATCTAGATAAGTTCCTTGTGGGGTCTATTTTCCAAAATGGGGTCACTTGTGGGGGGTTTCCACTGTTTAGGCGTATCAGGGGCTCTCCAAATGCGACATGACGCCCCCAGACCATTCCATCAAAGTCTGCAATCCAAAACGTCACTACTTCCCTTCCGAGCCCTGACGTGCACCCATACAGTAGTTTTCTCCTACATATTGGGTATCAGCGTACTCAGGACAAATTGGACAACAACTTTTGGGTTCCAATTTCTTCTGTTACCCTTGTGAAAATAAAATATTGGGGGCGAAAATATCATTTTTGTAAAAAAAAAAAAAGGATTTTTTATTTTAAGGCTGTACGTTATAAACTTTAGTGAAACACCTGGGGGTTCAAAGTTCTCACCACACATCTAGATAAGTTCCTTGAGGGGTCTAGTTTCCAAAATGGTGTCATTTGTGGGGGGTTTCCACTGTTTAGGCAGATCAGGAGCTCTCCAAACACGACATGGCGTCCAGCCAATTCTGCGTTGAAAAAGTGAGATGGCGCTCCTTCCCTTCCAAACTCTGCCATGCACCAAAACAGTGGTATACCCCCACATATGGGGTATCAGTGTACTCAGGACAAATTGCACAATAACTTTTGGAGTCTTGTTACCCTTGGAAAAATAAAAATTCGGGTGAAAAGATCATTTTTGTGGAAAAAATATGATTTTTAAATTTTACGGCTCTACGTTATAAACTTGTGTGAAGCACTTGAGGGTTCAAATTGCTCACCAAAAATCTAGATAAGTTCCTTAGGGGGTCTAGTTTCCCAAATGGGGTCATTTGTGGGGGGTTTCCACTGTTTAGGCACATCAGGGGCTCTCCAAATGCAACATGGCATCCAATCTCAATTCCAGCCAATTTTGGTTGGAAAAAGTCAAATGGTGCTCCTTCCCTTCCGAGCTCTGCCGTGCGCCCAAACAGTGGTTCCCCCCCACATATGGGGCATCAGCGTACTCAGGACAAATTGGACAACAACTTATGTGGTCCAATTTCTCCTGATACCCTTGGGAAAATAAAAAATTAGTGACTAAAAGATAATTTTTGTGGGAAAAAAATAGGATTTTTTATTTTCATGCCCGGGCATTATAAACTTGTGTAAGCACTTGGGGGTTCAAAGTGCTCACCAAAGATCTAGATAAGTTCCTTAGGGGGTCTAGTTTCCAAAATGGGGTCACTTGTGGGGGATTTCCACTGTTTAGGCTCATCTGGGGCACTGCAAACGGAACATGACCCCCATCAACGTCTGCATTCCAAAACGTTACTACTTCCTTTCCAAGCCCTGCCGTGCGCCCAAACAGTTTTCCACCCCCACATATGGGGTATCAGCGTACTCAGGACAAATTGGACAACAACTTTTGGGGTCCAATTTCCTTGGGAAAATTCAAAAATTTAGGACTAAAAAATCATTTTTGTGGAATTTTTTTTTTTTTTTTCACACCCAGGCATTATAAACTTTTGTGAAACACTTGGGGGTTCAAAGTGCTCACAACAGATCTAGATAAGTACCTTAGGGGGTCTAGTTTCCAAAATGGTGTCACTTGTGGGGGGTTTCCACTGTTTAGGCGCATCAGAGGTTCTCCAAGCGCGACATGGCGTCCAATCTCAATTCCAGCCAATTTTAGTTTGAAAAAGTCAAACGGCGCTCCTTCCCTTACGAGCTCTGCCGTGTGCCCAAACAGTGGTTTTCCCCACATATGGGGTATTGGCGTACTCAGGAGAAATTGCATAACAACCTTATCTGTCCATTTTCTCCTTTTACCCTTGTGAAAATAAAAAAAAGTTTGTAAAAGATCATTTTTGTGGCTAAAAAGTTAAATATTCATTTTTTCCTTCCACGTTGCTTTAGTTCCTGTGAAGCACCTGAAGGGTTAATAAACTTCTTGAATGTGGTTTTGAGTACCTTGAGGGTGCAGTTTTTAGAATGGTGTCACTTTTGGGTATTTTCTGTCATGTAGACCCCTCAAAGTGACTTCAAATGTGAGGTGGTCCCTAAAAAAAATGGCTTTGTAAATTTTGTTGTAAAAATGAGAAATCGCTGGTCAACTTTTAACCCTTATAACTTCCTAACAAAAAGAAATTTTGATTCCAAAATTGTGCTGATGTAAAGTAGACATGTGGGAAATGTTATTTCTTAACTATTTTGTGTTACATATTTCTCTGTTTTAAGGGAATAAAAATTCAAAGTTTGAAAATTGCTAAATTTTCAAAATTTTCGCCATATTTGCGTATTTTTCAAAAATAAACGCAAGTTATATGGAAGAAATTTTACCACTAACATGAAGTACAATATGTCACGAGAAAACAATCTCAGAATCGCGAAGATCCGTTGAAGCGTTCCGGAGTTATAACCTCATAAAGAGACAGTGGTCAGAATTGTAAAAATTGTCCCGGTCATTAACGTGCAAACCACCCTTGGGGTGAAGGGGTTAATCTTCTCCTCTAGTACAACTTCACCTTCCACATTCTCCATAAAATCTTTTTTCCCTACTATTTTTTTAAAGAAAAAGTTGGAGCATTTCTCATCTTCTAGAATTCTTACTCTGGCATTAAAAATAATCTCCTTTCCTTTCTCATGTAGATTTTTTTGTATTTTACTTTTTACACACTCAATTTCTTCCTCCAGATTAACCCCATTATTCCTAAGCGTATAAAAACATTGTAACCTTGCATTCAATAACCGATATTGTTCTCTCTTCTCTCTGGCTTTCCTTCTACACACTTTAATAAAAAATAACTTAGTTTCTCTTTTTAAAAAATCCCACCACTTAAACAAATCCTTAAAACACCTCTTCCTCAACCTCAGTTTTCTATAAAATGTACAAAACTCTAAAATTATATTCTTGTCATCTAAAAGAGAGGTGTTCAACTTCCAATGTGTGGATTTCCTATTTTCTACTTTATTACATCCAGCAACACATCTTATTAACTTATGATCTGAGAAACAACTTGTTTCACACTTAAAGGAATCACATTTAAAATGGGTAGATACAAAAAAATAATCAATTCTAGACCGGGCTCTATTACTTGACCATGTTGCTTCATCATTCTTATTTCTCCCACAAGCAACCCAGACATCTTGTAAATTGCAAGAAGATATAACCCCGTTTAAAAAAGTAACAACTGTCCTTTTTGTTATTTATATGACAGTTAAAATCCCCAGTAACAATTATCGGGTCTGACCCTGTTAAAAACAACTGCAAGATTTCAAATAATTCACGCCTTCTACTTTTAGTGGGATAAGCATAGACACAAAAGCACTTAATTGACAAATTAGCCTTTTTAACCTCCACTTTTAAAATCCGCCCCGGGTATATTTCCTCATGGTCCACAATATCCCAATGTTGACTACACAAAAAACCAACGACATCACTCTTGTGCTCATTACCTCCTGAAAAAATAGCTTTCCCACTCCAACGTTCTTTAAAAATATCATAGTTAACAGATTTTCTTAAATTACATTCCTGTAAAAAAACAAAATCCAAATTTTCCAATTCTAAAAACTCATCTAAAGCTGCTCTCTTATATTCATTATTCAAACCCTGAACATTCAGGGAAGCAAAGTGAATCATCTTTGTCTATTAACCTTAGGGCACGCCCCCTCGCCCTCATCTGAAGTAGAAAATTCTGTAATCTCCAACTCATCTGAACTACTGGAGACTACAATGTCTTTTGCTAAATCCACAGATTCTCTTTCTACGGCTTTTACTTTTCCACCACATACCATAATCCCCTCTCCTTCTTCCTCTACCCTTTTTTTCAGTGTATCCCCGGAGCAGTCCATCGAGTCCCGAACCCGCGACGGACCCTCATCCGGGGACCCAGCAGTCAAACCTTCCACCAAAGGTGGAAATTTATCTTCCTTCTCACACACCTCCTCTACTTGCAGTTCCTCATCCTTTAATTTTTTCCCTTGTATATTATCTGTTTTGCTTTCTGGGGAATCATTTTCCACCGTTTTCCCCAGTCCTTCCACCACGACATCCTTCTTAAACTCTCTTCTTTTCCAACTGTCCTTACTTCTTCTCACTTCCTTCTTCTGATCTTCTCTTCCTTCTCTTTCTTCTTTCTTCCTTTCTTCTTTCTTCTTTCTTTTCTCTCTTCTTCTTTTAGTAACTCCATCCGACTCCTCTCCTCTTTCTTCATTTTTTCTTCCTCTTCCATCTTTTTACACCTCTCCTCCTTTTCCTTCTTCTTTTTCTCCTTCTCCATTTTTTCCACAACTTTCTCCTTCTTCTCCTCTTCCTTCTCCTTTTCCTCTTCTACATTCATACTTGTCTCTTCCACACCTTTATCAACCTTTTGCTGCTGACTCTCAGGTGCCGTATCCATATCTACATCAGCCTTTTCCTTCTTTTTGGGCAATCCTCTCCCAAATGATCAGATCCTGGGCATTCTGAACAGTTTTTACATGCATTATCAGCATGCCCATACCTCCGGCAAGCTCTACAGTATGCAGTCATTCCCGAAAAAAATAAATACCCACGGCTGCGGTTTATAAACACAACCGGCGGGGGCCTGGCTATACCACCATCTTCCTTTGCGTCCTTCCTGAAACTCACCAGATAAGTCCGCTTTCCATTCCATACTCCAAAGGAAGTTCTTCCCTTACCCTTTTCGATCACCTTCTCACAATAAATTTTAAGGTAGCACATCACCTCATCGTCACCGACGAAAGGGCTGAACATATGGATAGTCAAAAGCCTCATTGAAAATTGAAAAGAGGGGATTACTTTCACCCCCTCAAACAGCGAATCCCTCTTATTTGCTTCATAGAGAGAAAAAACTCGCTCACACTGGGAAATATTTTGTAATGTAACATCATAATAACCCCGTGAGAAAAAACTTTGAAAACAATAATATTCTTCTTTCTGAATTTTCAAAAAACTACAAATGATATCATAAACAAAACTTGTATCCTTCTCTTGTCTGTATGCAGCAGATACCACAAATCTAATTGTGTCCTTGAGAGGATACTCCTCATAAAAATAGTCATTGGGATTTGCACTCCCCCCACTGGTCCTACCTCCAGTGTTCCTCCTGGGCTCCATGTCTTTTCTTCTTTCCACAGATGAAACAAGGAAAATTGAAGAAAATCCTCCTTCAATCGCCAAACGTCCCTGGATTCCAATCCTCCTTCCAATCGACCACCGCTCCACGAAGAAAAAATCGTCCACCAGCGAGAAAAGGTATTCCCAGCTTCAGCTCCTACTCCCAATAGCAGCAATTGAGTTATCACCCAAAGGCCGAGAGCAGCAACCTCCACACAGGTCACCTTTAGCCCAAAGACCAGACCCACAACAGATCTTAGCCTAAAGGCCGAGAAGCGATGATCTGAAATGCGTGGGCACGTGGGACGCCCCATGGCCTAACACAGACATCCCTTGTGGAGATAGATGGCTGGTTTTCGCAGAAGTTGACGCGTTTTGAATTTGCATGACTCCGCCCATTTTAACAAACAAATCCTGGAAACATGATGTGTTGGGAGCCGTAAGGACAGAGAGGGAAATACTGGTGTAGTTGGATGTTCTTGCCCTCAAGACTCTTAGGATCTGAACATGAAGGCCTCTGTAGTGGCCCTGTGCCCATTGACCCCTGGAATGCAAACCATCAGGGAAGTGTCAATGCCGCCGCATAGTTAAATATGTGATAGGTGCCCTATCTGTGGACCATAGTATGAAATGGATTTTGACAACAGCACAAAAGAGAAGAGCAAAAAGCATTCAAATCATGCTTGGAGGACACAACGTGGGGTGATTTCAATTCAATCTGTTTTTGGAACCGGATCAGGGAAGTGCACCTTTCCCAAAAGTACTGCAATACTGGGTTGATTCTTGGAGAGGACAGAGCGAGCTCTTTTTCCATCTCCCTGTTCTAAAAATTCATTCAATATATGGTCCCCAGTTAGGGGACATATCAGATATTAAACTGATAAGAACAGATTTTTTTTTTTTTAAAACCATTCAGGTTTAAGATAATAGTGCAGAATAAAAGGTCGTCTCATTGTCTCAAATAAAACAACCATTCCACCAAAACTATCATTTTTAACTCATCATCATGGTTTCTTTTTATTTAGATTTCCAATACAAAGAAAAAACACGTCACACAAAAAAACAATATTATAAGTAAAATATCTGTTTCCATTTCCGGAATTTCCAGACACCCTCTGCATCCATCCCACTTCTCATATCACACTTATAATAGAAATATAACTCCTCTAGAACCATATTAACACAGTCATCCACCTCCAAGTGTTCATTCTTATAAACATACAGGTTCCTACCATTCCACAACACTTCCTTCACACAAGCCAAAAACAGCCATAAGATCCTATCCTTTACTCGATTCAGTTTACATAACCCAAACATAACAATTTCATAGTTTAACTGTTTCACCCCTGTTAATTCCGTGCATAACCCACCAAGCTTAGACCAAACGTCCTTAGCAAACCTACAAGACCATAGAACATGATGAATCTCTTCATTGCTCCCACACTGTTCTCTCGGACACCTTTCAGAAACCGCCAATCCTTTCCTTTTTTGCACACTCCTCACAGGCAATACTCCCAGTAAGGACATCCATACAAAGTCCTTTTGCTTATTGGACATGTCGTTTTTTTCATGCTTACTCCAAACATCCTCTGCCTCCCCGGGCCTTAACCCATTTAACTCACTCATCCCATTGTCCGCACACAACCTTTTCACCATTTTTTTATCCTTAAGAAAACTTACCAACTGTAGATTCTCTAGATGGAACTTTTTCACAAAACATTCCAATTGCAGATACCAAGGAGGACATACAAATGCAGTAGGTTTACGGTTATCATAAGTTCTCCATTTCAACCGATATAACATTGTACCTACAAGGTATGTAGCCATACAAGCAGCTTTCGATTGTTTTGATAAAAGTTCTGCAAAAAAACTAATTTGATTTATGCCAATAAAAACCTCAATGTTAGGGAATCCTAGGCCGCCATTCCTTTTACTTCTTAAAAGAATTCCTCTTTTAGCTTTTTCAATGTTACTCCCCCAAAGAAACACAAAAAGTAACCTATTAATCTTTTTCATAACCCCAACAGGTGGTGGAAAAATCAAAGCTATGTAAATAAGCATAGGAAGAATTATACTTTTAATAATTAAGATTTTCCCTGTAAAGGATAAATCCCGTAACCGCCATAATTCCAATTTCCTGGCAATTTTACCACCTAAATCCTTCCAACTATCCTCTCCTTTTAAGTTTTCATCCAGACACACACCTAGCACTTTAATCCCACCCTCCACGCAA